>PHNY01022177.1:14711-26933 GCA_003724115.2 Anethum foeniculum | reverse complement strand
TTTTTTTTTTTACTAGGTGCAAACTAAACACCAAGTTCTCAACTGGTTTGGAACTATATTCTCACGGATTTGATTTATTTTGACATCAACGAGCCCACAACTCCAACTATCAGAGTTGTAGGATCTCCAAGAACTGCTGATATAACAAATTGCAAAGCTAAAGCCCCAATCTCGCAACATTTCCTCACTTTTGTTTTACTTCTCCTATGCTGATTTTGCATTAATGTCCCCTTCAGACTAGGAATCCCATTTTTCAACCCGTAGAAATTTAACCTACCCCCAAAATATATCTCATGCCATGTTTCAACTAACATCTCCTTCACACAAGCCACATGCAAATTATATTTCTTGCATTTAGACCTATAGCTCCAACTCCTCCTCCCTTTTCTACCACACTTGTGACACGTCGACCTTACCTTCCTATACAAGAACAACTGCATTTCTCCATCATCAAGCATGGTGGGGAGCTTCGCGCAACACGGATGAAGATCATATCCGCATAAATGGCAGTGGTAAACAAACCCCGTCACGTCTTTTCTGCAAGCGTTGCAGTAGCGTGCTTTGGTGCCAGGTGGACGTGCTAAGAACTGGAACGAACATTTGGAGTAGAAAGGATGAAATATCGATGGTGATGTAGGGATTGCACAATGCATGTGGAGATCATAGTCACAAATTTTGCATGTGTATTTTGATCCTATTCCGGCTTCTTTGCAGCCATCACATTTGAATGGTGTTTCTGTGTACTCAAATTTGAGGTTGTGTTGGGGGTGGCTAAAGTGAGATATGAGCTCTTTGGTGTACTTCATGGCTTGTGAGTTTGCAAACAAAATATGGTCACACTCACACACATATGTACATACACATTGCATATCTCTCTATATATACACCCTATACATGATTGGAAGGAACTTTAGAATATTTTTCTGAAGGATAGTCATAGAGATGCCGTATTGTTGAAGCATATTGAGAAATGAGTCAAGATAGGGAGACATGGGGAAGAACAGACACAGAGAATATTAAATATTTCCAGGCTTCACCTGAGAATATATACTAATTTTCAAGATTTTTAGAGCCATTAATCAAGAAATGTCGTCATGTTATTAACTTATCGTCAAATGCTTAGTACTTCTTCAGTCCCGCAATATTTGTCCCCTTGATTTTTTCACATATTTTAAGTTGCATAAAAACAATAACTCCACAAATTATTTTTAATTTTTTTCGAATTAAAGTTTAATGGTCTTCTATTCAGAAAAAAAGTTTTAAAAAAAAATTGTGTAATTTTTTTTTTATTCATCTTAAAATATGTGAAAAACGTCATTGGGACGGAGGGAGCATCATGGACAAATCAACGAGATGGTGTATGCTTATGCGTGTATTTGGATTTGGGAGATTAGGTTCACTCATTAGTACTCATAAGGACTAGTTATCAAGAACATAGTAAATTGATCAGTGTCTAAACTCTAAACCTGGTATACATGACTCCCGAGTTGGGACTTGAGATGGTTGTAAAGATAGGTAGCTATTTATCATATAGTGGCACTTTTATGATTCTATCTGGCTGATTTTGATATAAAATGTAAAAGGCATCACAATCTTTTATTAAGATAGACATGCATGTCCTAAAATATCAATCACTCAGTTTTCGCAAGAAAGCAGGGCTGCAATTTGCAAAGAGATGTTTCCAGCAAATAAAATTTATTACAAATGGTTCATCTCAAATTCTGCTTTGATTTCAGATTACCAATAAGAGCACCCTGTATAAATTTTAAGCCATTAGGACCGAGATTAGAGGGAATTCCCAATGAAAAGTGAAGAACCGTGAGAACCAAATGTTCTGCACTTGAACACAAAGTGCAGAACATATGGTTCTCATCTTGAGCACAGGCCTCATTTGAGTTTGACCCTATACATACATTATGTTGTTGTCAAGAGTACTGAGTCCTGAAAAAAGAGAGCTGATGTCCTATTAGTAATGCCAGAACATACCTTTTCTTTGGTGAACAAACATGGGTTACCAAAAGTTGATCATTTTCTTTGCTATTTGTTTGTCTTGTATGAGTACAAAATGTGTACCAGAAGTCCAGAACATTTGGAATAATTAAAGGAGTGAATGTTAACAAGCAGTATAATGCATGTTAACATCCAGTCATTTGATGCTTTGTATTTGCAAGATGGGAAATTAAAGTAAGGTGAATAATGAATATGGCACCATATTCCACTTTTTTTCCCCTCCCAACTTGGCTTTATCTATTGAGTAGCTTAGTACTGTACTTTAAAAAAAAAGTGTCAATAACTTATCTGAAAAAACAGTGTTTATTCCACTGTCATATGTGAATGATGCTTTTGTAGAGTGAGCTGATTAACAATATTAGGTGTTTTGAAATGATCCAAATGTATCTATATATATGGACTTTTGATGCCAGCTCTGTAGTGAAGATGAAAGCTTTATAAGAGTACCTCCCTGCTCTTATTTAAGGCGTAGAAGTTTGTAAGGTGTTCTCGCCATGTTGATTGAGATCGATGATGGATCTGCATCAAAGCTAGAAGTTAAATGATTTTCCAATTTAATCGTATTCTTCGCAACTCTCTTTAGGACCAAGCCTTCTAACCGCTTCTAAGATGAAGCTCCAAATCGCTTGGCTGCCATTGTTAAATATGCTAATTTTTAAGTAACTACCAAGATAAGAAGAGATGTGAATATGACTTCAATCAAATTTGTCTGTCTTTATTAAGAATACATGGAATACCAGCCATTACTTGGCCTGATAGTGATCTGAGGCTTTTGAAGCTGTACAAGCATGCTTTTGCCAGCATGCATGATTATGAAAAAGAACTTGGTAGTTTATACTTTCTGAATCAAATTCTCAACTATATACTATACACAAGATTTAAATGCAGATAAAAATGACAAACATCCTAATACTATCCTTTAATTATCTGTATACTCATTTCATTGACAAGTCAAATGTGGGGAAGCAACCAGAGATTGAAAAGAGATGAAGCGAAAGAAAGGGACCACGAAAGGAAGGCCATTGTTGCAGATAGCTGATATCTGCTACACACTTTTGAAGGGCAATATGGCACATCTGCTCTCATCAAAAGATCAGCTACGCTGGCCGTCGAGCACGCTCCGGCGAGCGTGAGAATCGATAAAACCTGTCATTTTTAGTAAAACATACGAACTAATCGTCAAAATTTTGAAAATGACCTAAACTGAGAAAAAATATCAGAACTTTGCGATTAGCGAGTGACTTGACATACACAATCGCCTATTATGATCATCACTAGTATTGCCATTCCAGATCGACGTATAGGGCATTTAACCAGGACAGAGTATCCATCAATTAGTGCCAATGTAAAACTCCACGGGATCACCAAGCCCATGATTGTTACCAAAAAGCTGCGAGAAGAGCAAAATTGTATCAAAGATTTATAATCCAGAAAATGCGGTATCAAGAACAATAGGAAATTGTTGCAGAATGTAAGATCTTCAATCATCATATTAGAGTTGTAAATATCCAAACAAATTACATGATATTAATACTTGCATATGGGTACTACATTTATAGAGTATGGCTTCATACAATGGGACCTCTGCAAGACTGTTGCGGTGCACTGAGCAAGACCTTTTTGTATAAATACTCCGTTTTCTTGACTAACTCTGTTTTTTAACACTAACACTTCAAGTCGACAGAACCTATGAGGAACAACAAATTTACAAGGTATATAATAATGAAAATGTACCTCAATGCTGTATACTATATTCCGACAATCACAACTTAACTCATCAAAATGATAATTTCTTTATACCTCTATATGCAGAGATTCCTATGTTATGTTCAACAAGGTGTTGAATTCTTAACATTACATGTGTATGGAATGATTTAATGAACAGACTTTAAGATACAACTACACTTTCCTATCGAATTAAGCTTTGAGCACTAGATCCTATAAGAACTGTCAACTACAGGCATTCACATAAAGTTGCTAGAATTGGATGTATTGGAGACTATGATCTATGGCGTCAATGCGCTTAAGTAAAAGATAATCCAAGATTTATAGTACATTGATCACAGTATCATTTACTAGAATTGCAGATGAGAGAACTATAGAAAAGTATTACAAGGATAAATTTCATAAATTACCAGAAAGAGGTATAACTGTAGAATGGAACACCAAGGGACATGAAGAGAAGAGAAGCAGAGGAGAAGATAGTTTGGCCCAGTCTCAAAGCTAAGCTAGCACTGGTTCCAACAGAGCCAGGTACTTCATCCATGGCCATTCTATACTTTTCAATTGTTATCCTGTACTGGCACATCCTTATCCGATCAATTTCCTTCTTGACTTCTGATCACAAAAGCAGCGATCCATCAAACTGATCATATACATATTTTACAAATTTTCAAGCAACCACGCCCATAATAAATGTCTGCCTGTGTGTAAGCAATGAATGTAAACAAGGACAAAGTATATTTGATTATTTCTAAAATCTTGCTAGTTGTTTTGCTGGAGATATTTGGTAGGGAAGGAAGAACTTGGTGATCACTTTTATTTTGTTCAGAATCAGGCTTTGTACTCTTCCCTTTTAGTCAGTATTATAGGATCAAATATTAGTCACTGCTTTGCTTTAATTTAAATGTGTGATTGACTGAATGACCTTTAATGTTGTGAATTCCTAGTAAAGTAAGGATCACGGAAATATCCTCTCTACTTTATGTAATATGGGATTAAGATAAGTTCTGCGTACATCTAAGTTTCCCAAACGAACATTTGGATTTATTTCATTATCAAATACTATTTGGTTAGATTTTAAATTTGAAAAAAGTAAAAGACTCAAACACAAAGAAATATTGACCTAAAAACACAGTCATTCATTCAGCACCTTTGGGCTTCTTATTATTTTGGCAGTTGATATGCACCATTCAAAGAGGGTCCCTTATTAAACTGAGTTTGATTGATGTAACTCAAGAGATTAATTTATGAATCTACACTAAAAAAGCCATGTATAATCTCTATATATTATTAAAGCATTATCTCATAACTCACTAATGGCTGCTTGTGTGACTCCCATGCAATTCAATCTTACAATCATTATGATTAGCATATATACTCCCAACCATAAAGTTAAAGTTATATTTCTTAGGTGTATGGTTGTTGATACATCTTTGTGAATGGCAACATTTTGTATTGCTCAAGGTATAAAGTACCAAAATTTTGACATAATAAAGAAAGATGAACAATGAGAAGATGACAACCAATGCTTTTCTAGCAGTGCATTTGCCCCATCTTTCACTTCATACCATTGAGGAATATAAAAGATCAGGTGGAGCTTAGCTGCTAGAGGACCATTTGAGGGGAAAAAAAACAGAAGATTTGAAAAGGAAAAATAGGAAAAAGATAATAGCAACCTAACATATGTTCAACAGGTTTTGAAATTTAATGTAAAACACAACTAACATTTCCGGAATTTTAATTACCTGAGAAATTAGCTAGTTATTCATGAATAAGAGGTTAAATCAAGTTGTCATATGTGTTCTTACGCCTTCCTTTGTGATTTATATGGCAGTAAATACAACATTTGAGATGACACGGCTTGTAAGGGTAACAAAATTAATAATCAGAAGCACTACTTACCCGTTTAAGATAGCAGGTTGAAAATAAACTACATTTTTCTTCTGATCAGAGCTTCAAGCAAGTTACACAAATATCCGAAAGTTGCAATTTGCAAGTAGCTTCGGTATATGGTATACGAAAAGAAAAGATTGTTGGACAGGGCACTGAAAAAACATATACATTAACAGGTATTCAAGTTCCATTTTCCAGGTGTTGCTTCTTTCCAAGAACACCTGCATACCTGACACTGACATACAAAATGCATTTTAATCAATCAAATGACAAAATAATAGGCAAGACAAGAGTTACAGAAGAAATGCATGCTGCAGCAAAATGCCAACATCCTACATGATTTTTAATTCTTTTAGGTACATACACCAACCAAGATACAGAATAGCCTACATCTATATGAAAAGTTCCTACAAAGAATCCTATTTCTGGTCACCAATAGTAATTATATTAATTAATAAGTTTAGAGGACTATCAGAGGATGCCCTAATTAAAGTCAGTTCCATGTTGCAGCATAGTTTTGGAATATTTGTTTACAGAAACCTAACACAGGAATAGAGAAAACCTGATTGAGTTACAGATTTTTCTATAACCAAGTAGTTTAAGTAACCAGAATATAGGGGGAAAAAAAGAGAGGACTTCTTGAGAAGTATGATCCGAGGAGTCATCCAGCTAAGATATGGAGGTGGGGAAAACCTACGATCATACTATGCTCTTGGATTGTTTCTCTTCTGTTGATTCATAATTTTGATACATTTTATTTCAGTATCAGAAAAACACACTCCACTAAATCTGGTATAGCTAAGTCTCTTAGACAAGGCAGAAAATTATTTTCTTGCCTCGTCTGTTATCTTAGTTCAATTTATTTTTATGTTAATTAACAGGTGCTCTTTCTTATTGATAAAGGAGCGCAAACGAGTAAGTGTCAAATGGATGCAAATCCATAAAGAGGATGAACCATAAAACGTGATATGCCAAATTTCAAGCTTGGTAAAATTACTCAAACATTGTAATAGCTAACACGGCAACTTGATACAACAACACAATTCCTTTTATTTTTTCAAAGACATGGAAGACACTGCTATAAGATCATTCTACAAAGGACAAAGTAGCCACCATAAGAACGATCTAACGGTAGATGAAAGAGGCTAAGACAGGCCTTCACATATTTTTTGCTACATATCAATCTTTAAAACTCATCCCTAATCATATTTTAAAAGAAAATACAATCTAGCAGCCATATTGTGATCACATACAGGCACTGCACAGACATCACTAGTTTCTGGACTACCTCAACATTGTTGTTTCCATTTTTATGACGGATTTATTTTATAGCCAACAAAAAACTGGAAATAATGCACTAATTTCACCTAATAATCCAAGCCTAAACCTCACCACGCCAAAAACCTTGGATCAAAAAAATTATTCCAGTTATTTCCCAGTTCCTAACTTGGATTATTTTAGCAATAACCTTAATATTGACATTACATGCCTAATCAAGCTATGCATCATAATTTCCCAAGTTATTCGAATAAAACATCAAGCCTCATATGTACTAGCATTTTAGTATATTTTTTTTCTAGCTTACAAATTTACCTTAAGCGAACAATCAAGATTGAAATATACAATGAAAAGACCAGAAAAAGATCAATAGAGGTAAGCAGGTAACAACTAACAGTAATCAAACAAATTGATATTGAAATAGGCACCTTGGAATTAAAACTCAAGCTTGAATTGTTGATATAACATTTGTCGAGAAAAAACAGCCAAAATAAATGGGGTGACCCGAATGACAACGACCCATGCCCCGAACCTGCCTGCATGGATCTGAAGCTGTTCCATAGCTTCTTCTTTATCATGCTTGTTCATAAACATTCCAGGAAACATTTTTATATTTCTCACACATAAACTCTTATCCCTAAAAAATTAATCACATGCATGAATATATCAAACGATCAAAACATTGTACCCCAAACTTATCTCTGGGCCGGATCCTACTTCCAATAAACAGGCCCATTCAAGATTACTACCCATTATCCATACACAAACTACTGCATACTACAATTAACACAAGTAACACAACTAAAACAACATACTCACCTCCCCAGCTCTCCAACCTCACTTCACTTCTTTCTTAATACACACAATTTGACCATACCCAACCAACCACCACCCGCCACGTGTAAACTCCACTACAAACTCCCACACTGACCAAAAGTCAAACTTCATCACATCACATGTCAATCTCTCATTCACTTCCCATTGCAAACTCAACTCAACTCCAAACTATTACTCCCTTCTCTTGCCCCCCTGCCCTCTAAACCCCTCCACAACATGTTCAAAACTTCCCCCACCCCTTCCCCTTCCCCATCCCCCTCACCCCAGCCACGAGCACGCTTTAACTCCAACAATAGTACGATATTATCTGCTCCGTCCCCCTCTCCATCACCCTCACAAATCCAATCATCATCCACCACACCACCCCCACCACAACAACCAGTAAAATTCACCCCGCCACTAATCGCAATGGTAGCGATCGTCGCAACAGCTTTCCTACTAATCACCTACTCTCGTCTCCTCTTCCGAAAATTCCTCCACTTTCGCGCCAAATTTCGTAGATACCGCCGCCGCCGCCGCTTCATCACCTCATACAACCCGTCCTCCGCCGGCGACAACACCGCCGAATCTCCGCCGTACATTTCCGATCACATAGAAAACTACCAAATCTTCTCGCCTTACGGACTCGACGACACGACGATCAAAACGATTCCTCTAACAATCTACACACGCAAGAGCAACTCTCACGAATGCGCAGTTTGTTTGCTCGAATTCGAAGAAAGTGAATATATACGTACACTTCCTGTTTGTAATCATACATTTCACGTTGATTGTATTGATATTTGGTTAAGATCGCACGCTAATTGTCCGTTATGTAGGACTGGAATATTTCGTCCCAGCTCTCCGTTTGTTCCGGTAATGGCAGCAAGAATTAGGCCCAGTCTCGACGAGATTATTCTCGAAAGCGCGATTCTGGAGACGCTAACAGAATCACCGCCTGATTACGAAACAACTGTTGGGGAAATAACAGTTGATTTATCAGGAAATGATTTATCGGAAGACAGATTAATTCGTCGTAATTTTTTGCTAAAACGATCTTATTCTTTTGGATTTGAGCGGAACTTAGGTTCCGAGAGATTAATGAATGAGCCTCCCATGACTTCTCCGTGGCGATACCGAAGAAGCGGAGGCTTCTGGAGTACTAAACGGCCTTCACCGTTTAGTACATTAACGAAACACCGCGTGTTTTCGTTAAGGTACTATAGAGGAATGAAATCTCCGTTTTTCCGCCAGAAAGGATCTTCTGGCGGCGGAGTATTTCCAATGTCTGAGTCAAGGTACGGGTGCGGGAGCTCGCGAAGGCGAAAGTCCTTCGCGAGCCCCATGTTTATAAGATCATCAGAACGGAGGACTGTTCTATCTTCATCTTCGGAGAGTCGGTTACGGAGCGGGGACCCAGAGGCATTGTTATCACCGGAGAGGTATAATCGACAGTGAAAAAACACGACACGTGACATTAGGAGCATTAAATGAAGGGGAGTTGATCGGAGTAAATGTTAGGTGGGGGGAAGGGGAGTAATTAATGGAGGGATCGATGCAGAAGAGGAGGTGCATGTGAGAATTAATGAGGCGCAGGTCAGCAAAATTAAATTGTTGAGAGAGAGAGAGAGAGATGAGGATGAAGGGGATGCATTTATTAATATGGAGGATAGGTTCTTGAGGTTTTGTACAATGCAGTAAGTCAGATTTTCACATTCTAAAATATTGTATGTATGTATAGGATATAGCAATGGGACTGATGAACTGCAAACGTTTATGCTATTACAAACTTGTGCAAGATAAATGTTTGCTCTTGATCAGTTCTTCTGGGGATGTAAAATGATGTCATAAAGTTTGAGATATATATGCACTATATGATTATTTGATTTTTGTGAGCGATCTTGTCACTAAATTGAAATTTTTGCGAGAATAATCTTCTCTATCACAAATGATCTTGTGGAAGTCATAAAAATCATGCACAATAATATTTTGAATTCTGTGCGTAGAAATATTATGTTGGGAAAATTTTGTTTGTCCTTCGAAAATTGAACATTTATATCTTGTATATTATGTTCGAAAGATTTCGTTTATAAGCTTGTTATTACTCGTTTAATCTAGATGTATAATAATTTTAATAATCGCATACATTAAGTGAGTTAAAAGTATGGATACGTAACAAATATTAGATCAAAATCTGGAGAGAGGAGCAGGTGCAATTCATAAATGCTGAAATAGGGATAGCAGTCTATAGTATAGGAAAGTTAAACATGGTTTTTCCCCACAGTCTGTTGTTTAGAAGTGCTCCACTGTTTTAAATAGGGATAAATTCTAATTTCTAACTTCTTTTTTAAACGGCAGGCTTGTTGAAATATCCACTGTTTCATTAGGATCACCTCATTTCACACTCGAAATTTAAGTAGGTCTGTCTGCTTCTTCAAGGTATTTTAATAAGTTATCAGAGCTATATTCAAGTGTCTGATTATTGATGTTCATCAAGCAGTACAAGGACAAGAGAGCTGTGGTCGTGGTGTGTAGGACAGTAGTATAAGATTTGTTTGCTGAAATTACAACGATAGACGTTAGAAATTTGGATTCATATGCATGCATGGTCCTAGCAAAGCACTAAGAGAGCAATTGTTGTCTCATTTTCTACTTTATTTCTTACTTTTTGCCTTCAATCTTTGTGATAATAATCATTCTTTTTTGTTTTTATTTTCCCAACTTTAGCGACTTTAAAATTCCAAACATTCTTTGACTAATTGTACTATATAATTTTTTTTTTTTTCTAATTGATTACTCACGTACACGTCGAACTCTTGATACCCCGCAAAGGGGGTAAGAACTCAACATTGCACCAATTCTTTGTTGGCACTATATAATTATTATTACAACCATTTAAAAAAATAATTCCCTTCATCTTTGACTCCCTTTGTGAGCATAGGGTACTTTTAAAATTTTTAAATTAAATAAAAATATTCCTTTCAAAAAATTAAATAAAAATATTTTTGAGCAGAATTTTATTTTCTTAAGGCGATGGGAAAGAGGAGGTGAAGTTGTTGAGTGGGCTTTGTGGCCCACGACGGCGATCAACTTGTTGCCCTATGAGTGGGAACAGTAATTTATAGTACATGGGCCCAACTGAAGATATCTTCTTATTATGATATACTAGTAATATTTACCCAAGCTGTCTAGCAAATGTGAAGTCTGTGTTTCTTGTGTTTCATCTTATTGCTAATAAACACGATGTTATTAATCCACAGATCTCGTTGCCTTGTGGAGCTATATCTAGTGTTATAAAATCTGGGAAATATATTTCAGTATCTTGCAAAGAATGATGTTTACAGCAATCATGGGGAGCTTTTACTTGTACAAGTACCATTCGCATCTAGCATTAGCAGAAAAAAGAGAGTTTCAGTTGGTAAATAACTAATCAGCTTCTTATAACTAGAGGTTGATGGTTCAAGTATCTCTTGCGGGATAAATGTGTGAGTATTTAAAATTATTTAAGTATTCCACTTAATTCAGAGATATACATGAATCATTTTTCGCATTTATTCGGTTTAATTCAGCGATATACATGAATCATGAATCATTTTTCTCATTTATATGACAAGAAGGGTGGAACAGGGCACTTCACTAATCACTAATGCATTATGCATACATTTCTAGTTTGTGGATAGAGGTCTCAATCAAGTAAATGTGTAATTCAGAGTTAAATGTGTGATTACAAAGCATAACTGCTTTTAAGACATTATGATTGAGCTCAAATACTACTATATTTGAGCCCCCTTAACTGTATACAGATGTTTTTACCCTGAAAACTTAATGGTGTCATGTTTTCCCTCTAATAATTGGAGTCCAATGGATACCTTGTTAGAGTTGTAGGCCCATGTATGGAGCTGTTTAGAATGATTGTAAGACTACAACATCATGTTACAAAGTCTCAATAATGGACCATGACAATAAACATTTTACAAACAGAAATCAGCCTAAACTGTTGATTCATTACACTCAACCAATTGTAAAATTCACCAGCACCACAACACTGGAGATGCATCAACTGAAATAAACATGTGTGTGTGTGTGTGTGTGTGTGATTTTTCGTAAAGACAGAAGGTATAAAGAAATTGCAAGCTGCAATATAACATTTACATGAGTATGAGTACTAGAGACCAGACTGGGTACACCAACAAAAGGATGATGCCTACTGAGTTTGAAACGCCATGGCTCTTTGTAAATGAATTCCTAAATCCTCCTGACGCACGTATGTGTTCTTGCAGCAGGTAACATCCAATGGCAAGACATATCGCTACGCCAATCCAGTCATTCCTTATGGTGTCTGCAAGCAAGCTAGGCGACACTACAAGAATAAGGATCAATGCGCCTGGCATTTCAAGAGAACCTGCAAATTCCATTTACAATAATGGTCAGGATGCCAAATTGTTGCATAAGAAATTGCCTTGGTTATATTTAATAGAAAAGAACAATTTGGTTGTTGCAATC
>PHNY01022128.1:5612-15646 GCA_003724115.2 Anethum foeniculum | reverse complement strand
CAAATATTGCAAGACATATCATTTTTCGAATCATGTTCAACAATTATCACTAATTTAATTAAAATCTTGCATATCTAACACATTCTACTAAGTAGAACATGTATGTTCTGCAACATGAACAATAATGTTCTGCAAACTAAGCATGTTTTATAGAATTATATGTTTTGCACTGTTCTACTTGTAAAAAGTATGAGACTTGCAAGATTTTAATTTAAATAGTGATTTTAGTAGAACATGATTCGAAAAATAATACATTTTGTAATATTTTATGCAATATTTTAGTTGCGGAACGTACAGGGACTCCAGGACTCCAAAAAAACAGGGGACTCCATAGAACTTTACTCATATATATATATATATATATATATATATATAGGTCCTGATCTAATAGAAACTAGTTTAAAATAAAAACTAGAAACTAAAATATTTTTTTTTTTAAATCGCGTCGAAACATAGGACATATGGTATGCAAATTGGTCATTGGGAGATGGAGAAAAATACATGACCATTACATATTCTATAAAGTATTACAATTGTTGACTCTTTTGTTTGATATCTAAAGTATATTAAATATAAGTGGAAGGCAATTGTTATACTTTTTTCTAACCTCTTGATGTTTAATGGTGTCTTACACATGTAGTCAAACAAAAATTAGTGAGTTTATTTTATGATTGTTTACTACTTTTCGGTAATATAATAAATTGCTTATAAACTCTCTACACAATATCCTAGATATGTTATCTCATATATTTAAACTCTTAATAATTTTTATTTTTATTTATTTATATATATATTAATACAAAAATATTAAATTTTGGACCCCACTTTGGTACATGACTCCTCCACTGTTTTAATCTAGTAATTGGCTTATTGCACGCTAGGAAGAGCTTGTCTTAGCATTCGAATTTTTTTTTTTCTCTAAACTTAGGGCTATGAAATTTAGAGGTCGAGCTCAAACATCAGAGCTTGTATTGTTTGCACTCAATGATTATGTATGTTGCTGCTAGTTATTTGAATGCAGTATACCAATAGTTATTGATTCTTTTAACATTCATTTTTATTCAACTGTGTTAGCTATTTTTTAATTACATTCCGTATTTCAGACCCTTTAGTAGATGCAATGTTATATTACTAAAATGTCAAATAAAACAGGGAAAGATCTACACTGGTATGCAAGAGATAAAAAATCTGAGGGCTTGAATATGGAGGCTGCAAAAGAGGAAATTCGAAGGATTAAGGAAGAGGAGGAGCAGGCTATGAGGGAGGCGCTGGGCTTAGCTCCCAAGCGTTCTTCACGACCTCAAGGCAATCGGCTTGATAAGCATGAATTTTCAGAACTTATTAAAAGAGGATCTACAGCAGAAGACTTAGGAGAAGGTCATGCTGAGGCGGTGCAGGTCCAGGGTTTTGGCTTTTCCAGGTTCGACCTAGGCAGTAGAGTGTTTCGCGTTCTATTTAAATTTTATAACTCATCGATGAATTTTTCTCCGCTCCAACAAGTTCTGTTTGCCAATTTTTAGTGATTTCTATTCCATTTATTTTACCACAAGTGTTAGGAAGTTGATGTGTGACATTTACAAATAAACCATATATAAGGAATTTGTGTTGGTTGTTGATAGGCTGTAATTTGAAATTAATAAATAAATATGATGGACTCTTTTTGGAACAAATAACGCTTTATAGGAGTTTTCTTTTGAACAGAGGAGTAAGCAGAAAGTTTTTTACTCTATTTCATATTTGTATTAATTTTAGGTTGGGAATCTATTTTGGCTTTTTTATGTCACGTACTGTGATTAATTTCAAATATCTTAAACCCTTTTTGTGCTACAGAACACCTAAAAGTTTTGAAGAATCAGGATCGCTAAAAGCTAATCTGAATGCCGAGACACTCCCTCCTTCAAGAAAACATGAAGAAGAGTTGGAAGATGAAAGTGCGCGAAAGAAAAGGAAGCATGAAGAGAAGAAACACGAGAAACATGAAAAAAAACACGAGAAACATGAAAAGCGTGAGAAGCGACGTACCCGTGATTTAGTTGACAAAACGAAGCATTCTCGTGATTCTGATGACAGGAGGAAACAGAAGAAAGACAAGGAAAGAAGGCGGCATGATTCTGACTAATCCATTGTAAACTTAAACATACTTGTGTCTTAATACAATTTAATGTACTATTCCTTTTAAATGTTTAGACACAGTGTTTATCGGTATTATTCATTATTATTCATTTGTAATGTTTAAAGACAAGTGTTTAATTGTATTATGCTGCCAAGTCATTAGGCTGCTTAAGTGAAATTTAAAAAGAATAAAAAGATGGAGGTGGAAGGAAATATTATAAATTAAAGGATCACATTTTCTTTATGATAATTTCTGAAGAAAATGAGTAAGTGAATAATTGGTTAGTTAAAACTCTAAACTGGAAGATTTAGATTCTTGCCATGGCAGTAGATCTTTTTTGTTCAGTGTTTCTTTTAACGTTATTGAGTATACAGTATCATCAGTAATATCAACATTACTGGAGCCACTAGCCGGAGCATCTCCGGTTTCATATTTTCTTAGTCTTTCATGTATCTTTCACTTCATTCTACCCACATTTCCGGTTTCATATTTTCTTAGTCTTTCATGTATCTTTCACTTCATTCTACCCACATTAATATATTTTGGAGCAACTAGGTGGAGCATCTCTAGTGTCATTGTTTTGGTTGTCCACGCCTCTTCTTCTGTTGAAAGTAAGTATGTTGTAGCATAAAAAATTAAAGAGATGTATACTTAGATATCACATACTAATGAAAGATGACTAAAACAGTTGATACCATTTTTGTTTATGTTTCTTGACACCTACTGCCATAGTTTGTAGATCGACTCATAGCCATTACCATAACATTGTCGTGTATCGGTATATCGGTTTCTATTTGACGAACATTATTAGGTTATTTCTGACTATTTGAAGTAATTGTAGTAGAAATGCCATTGATCTTTAGTTGTGCTATCGACAGATAATGTTCTTAGAACTTGGCAAAACAATAATGTTTATGGCTGGCCCGAATTTTATAGCAACATGTACTTTAATTTTGTGTTGGGTATTATTTAACCGATTGCCTTAGCAACTATTTCACAAATTTTAGGAAAATATCTGAAATTTGTTTTTGTAACCGCCTGAAATTTCGCACTATTATTTCTTAATTCAGAAATTAATTAAAATAATTTTCTTATCAAATAAAATTAATATTCCACGAAAGTCAAAGTACCGGTCATAATGTAATAAATTAAAATCATTAAATTGGAGACACAACTCCACAAATTTAATATTCAAAATCTTGCAGTTAGTAAATTTTATTCTAATAATGCGATTAATCTTATCCAACAATAAAAATAAATCAGCTAGTACGAAATTTACAAGTTCACGTTCTTGTTCACTCCAAAACTTATTAACGTGAAATAGATTAAAAGGATGAGATACATAACTCAGCAAGTACTGACTGACCAACGGATACTCTCCAAAAATCAGTAGGTGTTTAAATGAAACATTTTTCTTTCAAAAATAATATCAATTAAAAACCTTTGCAAAAAACAGTCTAACCCAAAGTTTTACAATTTTAAAAATTCAAAAAACAAAAATGAAAATCTAATATAAATTCATATATGGCAAAACCTCGCCCATGATGAACATCTTATTCTTTTCGCCAAACTTTGCCGATGACAGGCATCTAAAATTTAATAATCAGGTGCTCTTAAGAGATATTTAAAGTTACACAATTGAGCGCGTACTAAAAATATCTAAAAATACATACCGGATTATAACTACGAACCAATTCAAAACATAGAGACTGAGTTTTAAAGATTTTATATATTATACATTGCACTGTTTGAAACAATATTCTTATAGCTTGTAAAAAAAAATCAAAAATCGAAAATCACAGTATAAATATCTTTTCAAGAAAACAAAAGTAAGTAAAAGAGTACTTATCTCAAAATCGTCTAAATACCAAAAATTAAACACGAACTATAAAAAAGTAAGGAAATTATGCCAGTGCGTTTTATGAAAATATATTCACATTATAACTAAGTAATCGGTAGACGTTTTTTTTCCTTAAATAACTTATAATATCTACAAAGAAAGATACCAACGATTACATTTTAAATCTTTCATCTCATAAAATTGAAAAAATTATTTAGTTTTATCACCCAATTCATTTTTTTATAGATTTCTCGGCCTTAACACCACTATATTGAATCCAGTCACATTTGATCTAACTAGTAATATCTTTTCATAAACGTTTCCCATCAAGTAATTCTTATACAACAAATATACCGTTTTATAGATTTCTCGGCCTTACCACGAATCCATTCACATTAGATCTAACTAGTAATATCTTTTCATAAACGTTTCCCGTCAAGTAATTCTTATACGACATAGATACCGAGCTTCGGTTACATTATTTTGATTATTGTACATAACTTCTTATTATCAATTCATTGATCTTAGATCTTAGAGTTCAATTAAAAGAAGTATCGGAAATTAAAAACAAAAACTTATATATTATTTTTAAGGATCAGCACAATCCAGGTAGAACTACAAAACTTCTTAAAGAAAGCAATTTACGTAACTCTAGTTCGATTAAAAGAAGTTCGAAGATTAAAACAAAGATTTGTATATTATTTTCAAGAAGAATTTGCAGAATTCGGATGAACTATACAAAACAACTTGAAGAAAGCAGCTTCCTAAACTCAGCCTAAAATATAAGAAAATATATGACTTCTAATTTATCAACAAATTTCAACAAATTTTCAAAAAGCTCCACTTGAGTGGTCAGGGACCTCAAGAGGGGAGGGAGGGGACCTCAAGAGGGGAGGGAGGGATCAGTACCCCGGAATAACAACCTTCATAATTATTTGACAAACCAATGAATATTTCCACACTAATTACACATACGTCGTATGTCATCAATGGAAATATGTAAAATAAGAAAAATTCCAATACGAAATGACATGTAGAAATATGGTTGATATAATTTCCCCATATGAAATCAATTAAACAAGCAGATGTTTTATGTTTAGGTCACTGAGTTCAAACTTAACCAAATCTGAACAAATATCAGATCTTGTACAAAGCCAAGATGGAGGGAAGGATTAGCATATATATCCTTACTCCATCCGTTTTTTCTTAATTCTTTCCGAACCAAACTAGAATAATGGTTCAGAAGAGGTGTTTAAAACAACCATAATGTTAGTTGCTGGGCTTAGCACCAGCAAATGAGGGCGTAGCTCCTCTGGTTGTCTTCACATAATTGATATATTCACTATAATGCATGGTGAATAATGTGCTCTGATAACGAGTAAGTCGGATTTGCTTCCTAAGTGATTCTGTAATTGTGCCATTGTAACCTGCTTTCCTGATCAACGAGTCAATTGCTTCTAGTGTTGTCCAACCTGATATTAAATATAATAAACAATGGGAAGTTAATGTCGTCCAAAGATATTTTAACTCACAACCACTCCCGCACTACAAAATAAACAAAATAGCATGTCGAAAAATTGTAATGCTATGGTCAAATATATTTCCCTATTTACAGAAAGGTTACTACTACAATTAATCATATTTTCCAAATAATTTATATTTCTTTTGACATACGCACCATTCCACCAATTAAGGAATTCAAAGATGCATGACCTGGTGTTTCTCTTGTAGGCATATAATAAATTTAATGAAACGGAATCTAGAAAAACATCATCGTCTCAGAACATGTGTCAATGTACAACAATATATGGAAGAAGAAATGAAAGTAACAGTAGGATTCACATAATTAGCCAAAGCACTGAGCAATAACAGTAGGTTGCTATATTGCGACTTAAATGATTGTGTACTCAGGTTCGATCAGCTGAATCCTTGTGCTTTCTCTAGGCTCAATAATAGCCGCAGTTTTATCACGTAGATCTATTAATTCTGCAGCCATCCGATGTTCACCACAAAGCATACCAATCCAGATAACTTTTTTAGGAAAGGCCGAGAGTTGGTTACTAGTGATTGAATTTGTCAATAGCAGGGAACGGCTTTTCAATTCACTGCTATTTGATAATAAAACTGTCCATATATATCAACAGCATTTATCAATAAAACAAATGGTTGATAAATGTCAGAAACTACATGACTAGATGTAGTAATCATACAAATGGAGGGTTTCATGACAAAAACTGAAGGAAGAGCTTCATCACTGTTTCAAGGTGTGGTAATCCAGGCTGGAATGTATTAATCGAGAGATTTCACAACAGAGAGAACCTCAAAGGAGGTTTTATCAGGAATCCTAAACACAAAATCATGAGAGGAGATAGTGTTGCGGGGATAATGAAGATTTTGGGAAGAGGAACGGGTCTGATTTAAGCACAGAACGGAGATGGGAGTTCAAAACTCCTTACATTGAGTTTTTTGTATATTTTAGGATGAAGGAATCTCATGGAATTCTCAAGAGGCTTCAAAGATCACTTTGCATTTTACGATGTACCTGATTAAAGAAAAGCAGACCTAGCTGCCTTGTATCTGAATAGACTGTAAAAGTCCTGGTACTAATCCTGCACGATTGGTAAGAAGTTGTTCCTGGAAATAATTCGATAGATCTTTGTAGCTAGATTCAATAATTTGGAGAAAGAATACGTTCACACGAATTTTATGCAGCTCCAACCGATTTTGAGGGGTGAAGTTCAAATCCGATATTTAATTTATCAAAGATTTGAAAAGAAGGAACTTGTCATTATCGGCAAAAATTTTGTATTAAAGAAAGAGTGACCTTGAATGTAGCTCATTATGATTCAATATACAATATTTGTACTCTGTAGACTGTAGCACAAAACAGATGGGCACTTCTAAACAAAGCTTGAACCCTCATTAGCATAACTCTCAAAACAGTAGAATTCATAAACAAACGGCAAGTACTTGTGCAATATGGTTTGCATTGATGAGCATGCTGAGTCAATATTGTATGTGAATTGCACCTTGCGTATTTGTATGATAAATCTAGCTCTTATCAGACATGAGAGAGACAAGGAAACTTAAAAACTTATGAAGCAAATAATTTTAAGGTGGTTAAGGATAACTAAGAAAAGGGGAATTTCGAGTAACGAGAACAAACTGAGATGCACAACTAAAGCTGATTATTGAATATTAATTTAGTAAAAATGGACAGGGTATTGCAACCTGTCTGTGAAAATGGTCCGGAAAGAGGAAAACAATAAGATTTTACAAACTGAGATGCATCATTTATAGATCTTTAAATTCACTAATCCAACAATTACAAGTGTTCATATTATCTGTCTTTAGGAAAGTGATATAAGAGTATCATATCCTATACAGCACAATATGAGGAAATGAGAGGTGAAACTGTAGTAAAACATAATCTATTAATTTCCCACAGAACTGTATTTGCTTGCATAAATCTCATGTTTACAAAGTTTTACATGCTAGATTAGTATATTGCCATTTTAATCATCCTAAATCTTAACTTTGAAAAAGTTATTAAGTCTAAATAGTGAAATATGCAAACCAATATACGGTCCATAGCATCAGACTTTGATTTTTAAAGCACAACAAGCCACACTTCTCGGAAGAAACCAACCTTCATTAATTTCTAAGCTTCTAATATTATACAAAAATATTCTGCATGATAATTCTGAGCAATTAATATCACCTTCATGAGCAGCCACCTCAGGCAGGTATGTAGCACTTCTCCTCGTATTATAGTCAGGATCAGTAAATTCAATAATTATACCATGCTTCCCAACCTGCAAGATCATATCATAGAAGAACTAAGTTCAGATGGATTCAAATACATGACCAACATCATGCAACTTTTAGTTATTCTTCCAGCATGGCAAACTCGGGAGAATCTAGAAAGCTACTCAAGTATACTTCAAGAGAAGTAGATTGGTTTGGGTATATGTGAAATTCCACATTCCAGAGTACATTTAGCATATTTTGGGAGAAACTGATGGAGAATCATTTTTTGCTTTTCTAAATTTAGGTATAATAACTATGTTATACCTATGTATTCAGTGTGACTAAAGTAGAATTCCATTCTAACTCATAAATGTAGACCATTTTTAACTCATATACTTGACATCTCAAGGATAGGGACTGGTTAAGTGATAAGATTTCCAAGACAATGAGTTAGTGAATGCTAAACAGACTGGGAACCCAGAGGGTACCAAGACCATTTTAGGTGCAAACATAAAAAAGAATAATACAAGAGAGTTGAAGAACAAACCTCCCAATCAAGATAATTGACACCAGGTTCATAATTAGTGAGAAGGGAAACTGTACATTCCAAACTAGGCAACTCTTTCAGCTGTATAGGAGGGAACCTACGATCCCTTAGAGCACTGAAAATTTATATGACATGTTTAATTGTATTAGCTGTTTTTGCTGCTACAAAACAATACAAGAATATCACTTTTAAAAAATTAAACTTCAATGTCAAAGTACAGAATGAATGAGAAATCATTGTGTACACCAATGCGGAGCTTGGATGAAAAATTTAAAGGGACCATATAGATACTTTTTTTTTCTTGGGAGTAATATGCATATATTTATTTATGTATATATAATTTTAAAACTAGTATATTTTTTCTTTTTTAGGAACTGTTGGGCCCTGTATGATATAGTGAAGCTCCGCCAGTAGTGCAAAATGTAATACTAATTTGGTCTAACAACAAGATTCTTGACCGAATTTATCGTTTACATTCTCCAATAGAATTACACAATAACAAATATTAGTTAAAAGTAAGTCTTGCAGATCGTCTCATATGTTCTTTAAACGTGACAGGAAAAATACCTTAGTACGTAAATGAAAATAGATAATATCAAAAGGAACTCATAGAAACGGTATCAACTAGATATTATATGTATCGCAACAAGGAAATAAAACAAAAATCAAATTTAAATAAGTTCAGAACTTTATACAGAAAAAGGGATTAAATTCAACTACCCTTCTTATAATTCTTACCTAAATGCTGTGTTACACACAGTGATCCAATCACCAAAGCAGAAAAGGAGCGTGAAATCATGTGAATTGAGAATCAATACCCTGAGAGTCTATCCTGAGTGTTTCAGTTACAATCATATTATTGTCTGATTAAAGATATCTTATTTAAATAAGTGATGGATGGTGATATCTATCTCCTCAAAGCCTTTTAAAATCTCATTATTTTTAGGTCAATAAGCATCAAGTCTTACTTCCACACAAAATTAAAAAATTTCCTGCATTATGAGAGTCGGAATAAGCTTAACGACAGAAAATAGTGATTAAGTAGATAGAAATTATATGTTAAACAATAAGAAAAGGAAATTAAGCAATGGAGGAAAGAAATCTCTTTTGTTGTGTTTAGTTGGGGTTAATGGAATGAGTAAAATCATATTGAAACAATAGGAGATAGGAGGGAAGACTTGAAAAAAGTGAACGGGTAAAAATTTTCTATGATAAGATCCGGGTAGAAAATGGGTATAATGGAGAATGGATAATTCCTTATCAAATTTGAAGGTTTGAGATGTTGTGGTTGTTAGGTGTGGAATGGAGGAAGAAATGAAAATATTTAACTATTAGCCAAATCATAGTTCAAATTTCATTCCGTTCCCTCCATGTTCATTCATCCCAACCAAACACAACATTGTTTTTCTAGATTTCTCTTGGAGCTTGGCAGCAGATCTTCACGTGCGTTACCACTTGTTCCTCAATTTCTAATTTTAGCCCTCAGTTTCCTGGGTTAGGCACACAACTTATACAACAAAAGCTGCTAAAATCACGAAACCAAGTAACCATTTAGTTAATTTCTTTTTTCTTTTTCCCATGGGATAATATGATGGATACCCAGCTCCCTACACCTTATTACTTGTTCTTTTATCTACCTTTTTCTTCTACCATGAAGGAAGAAATGATCTTTATCCTATACAAGAAGCATCAATACAAAATAAGTAAACGTTGTGACTAGTACTACACAATATTGCGGGAAATATTGCAGAAGATGAAATAAAATTACATATACAAGGTAAATG
>PHNY01022100.1:21989-54504 GCA_003724115.2 Anethum foeniculum | reverse complement strand
CATGAAATTTTTAATGTTTCGGTTTTAATAGTATAGTATATATATGTGATACTATTGTTAAATTTTAAAATAAATATATGAGAATAGTTAGATTTAATAAAAACGATATTCTTAAATTTAAATTTTTTAACGGACTAAAATTTAAATCCGTCAATAACATAATATAAAATGTTTATATCATTAATTTCAATAATACACATTTATTGTATTATATTTTATTATATTTTATAGTATAAAAATAATTATTATATGAACAATAAGATTATAAATGTTATAATCAGTTCGGCATCGCAAGGGTTATATGCTAGTATTTTTTATTCCTACATAAATAAATTTTCTTTGAATTTTTACGGTTCACAGTAATATGTAACTTTATTATATTCAAAGTGAATAAAATGGAAAGAAATTGCGGCCTCCAGCTGAGAGATAGGATTCGGGTCAGGAGGTTAATTGTTCCAAGTGTGCACTAAATGCAACGAGAAATGATAGAGTTCTCAAAATGGTTCAAAAACCGTTCCCGAATGCTGAGTTGTCAGCATGTAATTAGCTATTTTCTCATAAATGATGTGGATCATCGTGCATATATATGTGTTCCACAAATAAAAATACGCCAAGTGTTATTTGGGAATACTTTTAGAAACGATTTCTGGGTATGCAGGCTCGATTGCAATTTCACCGCGAAATAACAGCGGATGAGCCAGAGCCACAGAGCCAGTGAGCAGTGCATTCCTGAAAGAGTCGTCGTATACAAAAAGACTGAAGAAAAGAGCAAACACACTCAGGTGAGCTGAGATGAGGTAAGTAATCTTATCTTAGATACTGTTTCTCTCTTTGAAGACAAGACAAGTAGTTTTCAAATTAACTTTACTAAACATAAACTATCCAACTTGACCAACCCTTTCACAGATGTCATCGCCATAACATGGTCAACAGTTCCGACAAACAAACCGGCAATTAGCATATCTTTAAATTAATCAATTATTGATTCAAACTAATATGACGGTACAGGGTATATGCTAGTTCCGTTCATGTTCATTCTTTAAATTATGTATGGCCATTGAGGTATGTACTACTTCCGTTTAGAATGATCTCGGAATGGTAAAAATATATATTTAAAATTTTTACTGATTTTACAAAACAAACCTGGCTGGACTTACGCTGCTAACTATGTCCAAAAGAAAAAGTTTTCACAGTATTTTATACATAACATGGGGACTAGAATCTACACCTACCCATCGCACAAATTATTTTCCAAAATTACAACGGTGTATGATGTGCATTAGCCACTGTACCCATGGCATGGTCTAATATATTTTTTCTGCAAATTATTATATTTTTGGGACCTTGGTTCTGCTACATCTCAATACTTTTTGCACGCAGATCAATACCAGCTATCCTGGAGGCCACTTTTGTAAGCAGATCATCTCGATCGGCTTCATATTACATTATGACTATATCTGAAATGATGAACAAGTACATTATTTCATGGCTATTTACCTCCACTTGCAAAATAAAAAATGTAATTTGACTATGATTATAGTTCCCAGACTCCACAGTTTAAAATCGTTAGGTCGCCATGCTATGTTAGGTTTATTAGGTCCATGTCATGAATATTAGTGACATGCTTGTGGTGTGGCCAGTGGCGGATCCAGGAATTCAGAGAGAGGAGGGCTTCACTAATAAAAATTAAATAATGAGCATCATAATGTGTTAAGTATAGGTAATTTGAATTTTAGTTGGATGGGCTTAAATATGAATTATCTTAAATTTGTAAAGTTAATACAAATATTATAGTGGCTAGGGTGGCTCAGGGGTGGGCTCAAGCACCCTGAGCCCCCCTTCTGTATCCGCCCGTGGGTGTAGCGGCAGCTGCGTCATAGTTCTTGGCCGTACCACCAATGCACTGGTAATATGCTAAATCGGCTTCTTGTTAAGATATTATCAGTCAGATACTAGAGGATTATTAAGTATTTAAACTTACATATCACTTTCTAAACTATGTTTCTTATATAGGATTATAGTCCAATGCTTCGGCCGGCTGCACTTGTTTTTTGCTCTAAATTATGCTATAACCCCCAAGTGTGTTCTCAATATAATTTGATGTAGACAACAAATACTATCATAGATAGAAGACCTCGCTATATTAGCCAGTACTAAATTGCAACTCAAGACTTGATAAGGATTGCTACCCATGCACTAATTAACTTAACCCCTCATGGATTTATTAATTTTGTTTACATAGTTAGATGTGGATACAAAATGTATACACTTAACACTAAATTCTAGCTAATAATAATTAACTATACATGATTATATTCTTGTTTTAAATATGAAATTGGATGGTTAACAAGTCGTGAGTTTTTAATAGGGTTAAATATCATCTAGGTGACTGACTGTGTCTAAAAAACTCAAGTAGGTCACTCATTGCAAATTTGACTCAAAGTGATCATTAATTAATTTAATTTGATCATTCTGTTAACGTCGAAAATTGAAATTATCCAAAATTGAAAAATGGTTACATAGGTGGGTAGAACTCGTTTTGGGGTTCAATACGGTTACTAAAACTTGCTTTTTGGCTTAAAGAATCATGCTGAAAACTGATTTTGATTCTTCGAAATCTCAAAAATGAAAGAATCAAAGTCATATTTCATCATAATTTCTTGAGCCAAATAGCAAGTTTTAGTAACCATATTGAAGCCTAAAAGGAGCTCTACTCACTATGACCATTTTTCGATTTTGGCTAATTTCAATTTTTGACTTTAATGAAATGATCAAATTAAGTTAGTTAATGATCACTTTGAGTCAAATTTGCAATGAGTGACCTACTTGAGTTTTCTGGATGCTGTCAGTCACCTATTTGATATTTAACCCGTTTTTAATATATAAATAAGACTGAAGAGAAAATTGTTGTGAGAGAAATCCGGTAACAACACCCCGTGAATTTCGTGCTGAAATAACTGATTTCAACCTTAGCTTTTATGCAAAAAATGAATGCTCCAGCTACCTGCTCAGAGGTACGAGTGCGTGGGCATAGCTGGAAGAATGTATTTTTAAGAGCTGAATTGGCAAAGATGCCGAGTATAATGGCTGAGAATATCCTTCTCAATCCGGCCAAAAGTACTCGGAAAATAATCATAATGGGTATACGTGCCAATTCGTGTAGAGAGTAAATATTCGGACCCCTTTACCAACGCCTACATATCCTATATATAGGAATCAAGCTCTATGTAGTTCTTTAGGGTAGGACTCATGTCCTTGAGCAACAAGCCACGTTGCTGATAATCCATAACCAATTCCCACAGTTTATCCAACTGTTACCAGGTGAGCTTCCAGTGTCCTTGCTCTGGCAGGACACTCAAAACCTAATTAATCCATCCTCTTATGTAATTATCCAATGAACCATGTATATATCCAATAATTATAAGTTATCACCACATGCATAGTGGTAGAAATCCATTAGAAAACCATTCCCTTAAGATAAAGTTCATCCTCCTTAATTCTAGGAGGTACAGTCCATGTCAAACACTAACTCCTCTGGAAGAGATACGTCCCTGTACCTCACCAACCTGACCAATTGCCACAACGCTTCCAGCACCTCACCTGCCTATCCAAGGCTTCACCTAAGGACTAGTAGCACCAACTACAACCATCCATTCCTTTCCATGACAGCCGGACCTCTTCCTATGAGCTACATCTTCATATGGTCAACCCAAGGTTCATGCAATCAGCGAGACCTACCTCAACGAACCCCAGTTCCTTGTAAAAGCCCTAACCTTACCTTAACCACCTCCCAAATACCAATTATCTGAGCACAAACCATACCTAGACCATTCCTAAACCATGCCAATTAAGCCCAATCTCCCTATGTGCCTTAAATCGATCCCATGTGAGATTTTGGGCCCAACAACTACCCCACGGTTCCTTGTAGCATAAAATGCAAAAGGAACCAAAATAGTTACTTATCTTGCAGCCCCTGCTATCCTGAGAGCTCCAGCTCCATCAATGGACCTACCCCTATAGATATAGACGTCTAACAACGTAAAAACAAAATAAAACCATAATTTCTCTAGTCCTTACCTTACCATGACCATACCCATAATGCATCCAATTAACCTACCCCAAGGCGAGGTGCATTAACCGAACCAACCAAAATTACCTGCCTTAAATTCCAATTAACCCCAAAATAATTTACTAATTAAAACGTATTTTCAATCAACCTAAAATTTGAATTCTATTTTTAAAATAATTCAAACCCCGTGTGACTCTCCCTATACCTCCTCGTTCGACGCAAACAGGTTCATCCCCTCTGTCCAATTCTTAACCCAATAGATATCTGCCACATGTCACTATCCTTTAACCTTCCGTGCCTATTTATACATGCAACATTTCACTCTCCTGCTCCTTTTCATCATTGTTGCTCACCAGATACCCTCCTATACACTATCTCTCCATACTCGAAGGGCTCAAACTCCCAGTCGGCGACCTCCGGTGATCCTACCTTTGCCGACCACTCTCTTCACCGATCTTCACCAAGGTATACTCTTCTTCCCTTATTAACTCCATAAAGACTTTGCATGTACCCCCTTCGTTCCACACATTACCTGTGTATCGTTGTGCTCATGTTCCTGTGCCTTTTTCTCTATAATTCACTTATCATATTTACCATATGCGATTTTGTTCATAGGTTACTATCATGATCTTGTCTGCCGTAAACCATATTATGGGTGCGGGATGTAAAAACCCCTTTGTTGCCCTTAGTCTATTCGTATTCCAGTGATTTTGATTTACACAACTCATGCTTGCACACACACTCACCTACTTTACCATTTGCTTGAATTCCTGATTTACATGCATAGTTATATAATGTTTCTCCTAAACCGTTCCTTCGCGATTTATGTTTGCCCAGAGTCCCATTTCGTCTTAGGGCACCTTAGAATTCCTTTTATCCTATTGTATTGTACGTTTCCTGTACATATTAGGTTATCCTTACCAAGCACGGGCTTCCTAAGCTGAGGCCCATATACAGCCCCTCGTGCTCCTTACCTGCCCCCTATTTGTTTGTCAAATTTCCCCTTAACCAACTGGCCCTTATTACTAGTAAGTTAAACAAAATAGGATTGCTATCCCCCGAGAACCTCACCTCAGGTTCTCTCTTCTATTAGTCCCCTGTACTTCTCCTTCCCCTAAGGTCAGTGTACAGCCTGCTTATTATGCTTCCCACTCTTGCAGATGTCAACCGGTGTCGTAACTACTAGCTCCCATCAATCCACTACAGAAGGAACACCTTAGTAATTAACCTTTCAGACATCAGCTCTATTCCCACCAAGTCACCACCAACTATAAGTACTCGAACTCGTTCGAAAGTCAGAGCATCAAGACCAGAATTGTCTCCAGCCCATAGTGACCATGACGCCAAGACCACTACCTTAAATTGGACCACCTCCGAGGAGGAACCTAATCCTGAAGCCTCCTAATTAGAAACCCAAACCAACTCTACTATTCCTTCAGCTCTTAATACCAAAGTGAAAGAAGATGACGATGATGAGACGAGCTCCTCACCCGTTCAAGAACCTCCATTGACGTGCGAGGACATGGATACCTCCATGAATGGAGTGAAACTGGCCAACCTCCTTGCCTCTTGTGAACCTGGATGTCATCTTGTAATCCCAACATGTGAGGAACGCTGTCATAGATTTGATAACTTTGGTCCTGAACAAGCTGTCCCAGCCGCAGTCCTCTTAGCCCAACACTTCAAGATGGGTCTATCCATACCACTCCACCCCTTTCTTACCAAAATTTTAGATTGATATGAGCTTGGCCCTTTCCAGCTTACCCCTAACTCATACAAAATGGCCATTGGGATGTACATCCTTTATCATAAGGAATTTCAGACCAAACTCTCTGCCCGTGAACTAGGCTACTTCTACCAATTGAAACAGACTGGGAAGAATTCCGGAAGCTTTTACCTGGCCGCTTGGAATGTCTATGGCAGCAAGTGCTTAAGAGGGAACAAAAGGGGAATGTCAGGTTGGCAGCAGCATATTCTGTACTGCTATGGATGCCCAGAGTACAAGAAAGACTTTAATACCTCCCCTGGTAAGTATACAAAATGTTCCAGTCCTTATCCATATCAAGTCCCTCTTATTATGAGGTATATGTTCTTATAAGTATCCTTATCTTATAGATATGCCTCCCATGACTCCCTTACAAAGCCAAGAGTTAAAGCGCGCTAGACAAGCATTGAAGCTATCCTCAAAGCTTGGAGATGGTGCTAGCTTGTTGACGAAGGAGAATTTAGCCGAATGTGGTTTTATCCCAGGGAAAGGTTCAGCCAATGGAGCTGAATCTTCTCATCAACTAGGTTTACCTTCACATTGTCATCCATGTCCTTTTTGTCACCTTAATTCTCTTATTTGCATCTTAATCATAAAAATGCGTTATTACATTTCCTTTTGTAACTTTACTAACGCATTCTATATTGTCTCAACCATTACAGGTATGGCTTCCGGTGTTCCTTCCTTTATCAAACAATCCGTCAAGTTTGAGGACATATGTAGTGATGAAGAAGATGTAGGACCAATCAGTGCTACTCCTATTTCCAGAATGCCTCCAACAGCATCAGTCCAGGAAAAATCTACCTCATCTTCCAAGCGCAAGCTTCCCTCAACCACCTCTGATCCACCAAGGTCTTCAGCTTCTCGCTTGCCAAAGAGGCCCAAGAGCAGCAGCGTCCGTGAAGAAGGGGGTCCATCCTCAAAGCTTCCGCTGTTTACCGAGATGATTAAAAATCAGGTCCCTGAGGAAACCCTTGCTCAATGGGACAAGGTGAAGATGATCGAGGCTGCTCCTGTTGTTACATTGGCGAATGCCCAAAGCCTGTTCTTCTATCTAAAATATGGCGAGCAGATCATTGAGGCTGCAAGAGGTGACAAGAGATTGGTTGAGGAGGTACGTTAGCTAAAATCTACCTTGAAGACTCGTGACGATGACCGTAAAAGAGTAGCTGAAGCCCTCCGAAAAATAAGAAACTCAGAAGCCACCTTACAGAATGAAAGGGACCAGCTCAGCCATGCTATGGCGATACTGGATAAGGAGAAGGAAGAAGAGGCCATCATTACTGCCAGGAAGGTCCACGAGCTTGAACTGACAATTACCAACCTCCAAGCTGCCACCTCCAAGCTGCTACCAAGACCAATAAGGTGATGTTCCTAGAGGCTAAAAAAGTAAAATACGATGCTGTGTACAAAAATGGGATCAAGGACTATATGAAATCCACTATCGAAGCCTTCCCAGATCTGGACTAGACCTGTCTTGGTGCCGACGCAATGAGGATGGCTAAAGAGATCCGCAAGGAGAAGGTAGCAAAGGTTCCACCGCCCACCGATGAACCAGGGAAGCTGATCACTGACACTGGCAAAGGTTCCACCGCCCACCGATGAAATAGGGAAGCTGATCACTGACACTGAGGTTCCCGTCATGAATGCTGGCGTTGAGGTGTAGCCGGAAAAATTTTAGGGTGCCGAGCCTTCTTCCACTCCAACTCCAAGTTCAGAGGATGTTCCTACCAAAACCCCTTCCCCATGATAACTTTTTACTCATTTTAATTCCAAGTTTCAAGAACTCACCGGTGCTTGCACCAAAATTTAAATACTTTCTCAGATGAGGGTGTGGGCACCTCCGAATGCCTCACAAGTTGTTTAAACGAATTTTATTTTAGTACTTTGCATTTTAATCTATCCGTTTTCATATATTGTTATAAGGTAGATAATGTGCATGCGTTATTGTATTATCCTCACCCTAGATGCCGCTCCTGATTTATGAGTAATCTAAGGTACCCTAAGCATAACGTACCTCTACTTAGGGTGATCCCAACTTACTAAATATCTAGAACCCAAGCTGTCCTTTACAGGACACCTACATCCTAGCCTATAAAGACTTAAGATTCTTACCCTAGATTTTCATGTGATACCTAGAACATATTTTACCTTTACCTTAAAGATGCAATTAGATCTATTTCTGAACAACCCTTGTAATATTGTCTTTAAATTGCTAACGATATACGTACTTCCTCTACCACCCAAGTAACCTGAAACCTTTGCTAGCTTATTCATCATTACTAACAAAAGTTATTCATCCCATCCTGTAAGCAATCTTAGCGCAACATAACCAATTTAACTCAAACTGGTTTTTTTTTAAACAACTTTAAGCTAGAGAAGACATAGTTTAACGAAGTTACCTTTAGTACGAAGAACATAAAATGTAAGGTGATAGGGTTACCTTTACTCATGTTAGCTATCCTCGCGGTCCTATGCCTACCGACTCCTACCATTTCCCAAGGTTCATTCCCGAACCTGAACTTACATCCTTGTAAATCCGCCATTCCTTTTCGTGCAAGGTCCTTGCACTCCATACTAATCCAAACCTGCCATGTACTTATGCAAGACTCCACAGGAGCTACACTCGCTCAGCTTCCCTGAGGTCGACATGTATTGTGGAAAGGGCATCAAACTCCTGTACCCAGGTACACAATCCTTGGCGTACCTCCTACCTTATCCAGGTATTATTTTCATACCATTCATCCCATATATCTATGCATTTACTATACATATACTATACATTCCATATACTTATGCACTTACCATACATAAGAACCATTTTCAAGTACGTGTTCCTACACGCACCTCCATGTCCTTTACCGAAGATTTGTAAGTCCATACTCACCTTTCATCCATTATAATCATACATATCCATAAATCACATCATCACAAACATGTGAATTCTAATTTTCCAAATTTTTTTTAAAAAGCCCAATATATAATGTCAGCACTATGTACCTACTACCCCCTAGTTCTTTATCCTTAAGAAATTAAGGTAAAGGACTAAGGTGACACTTTCCATACATCCAATGCTCAAACATTTAAACCAAAATCAAAAGAAATAAAACATGATCCAGCCATATGAAGTAAACTTCATTTTCCTTTTATTCAATGAAATTTCAAAAAAATCCTATCGGTGAAGTGTACATGCACTACCCCCGAGCCTACATACCTAATCTTGAACCTACCTTGGCAGCTTTAACTAGTAAGCCACCTTTATTCACCTAAACCTGAAAGAGGTCTACTATTATAAAAATAATTTACTGTTAATACCTTTTAAGATGCTCAGCGTTCCAGGCTCGAGGGACCAGCTTCCCATCCATATCAGTAAGATGATACGTACCTTCCCATAGAACCGTTTTAATGATGTACGGTCCTTCCCAATTCGCACGAAAAACACCATGACCTGGAGTTCTAATGTTTGGCATCATCCTCCTCAATACCAAGTCTCCCACTCTTAAAGGTTGAGCACGGACCTTTTTATCAAAGTATTTCCTGGTCCTTTGCTGATATCCTGTCAGCTTCAGCTGCGAGTTTGCACGTACCTCCTCTACTAGGTCCAGGTACAACCGATGATTAAGTTCATTATCATTAGAATCATAATTCTCCCTCCTGAAAGATCCTGCCCCAATTTCCTCGGGCACCATTGCCTCACACCCGTAAGTTAAAGTAAATGAGGATTCTCCAGTGGTCGTCCGCGGAGTAGTGTTGTAGGACCACAATACCCTAGGAAGCTCCTCAGGCCAGCTTCCATTACTCTCTTCTAGCTTGTCCTTAAGTGTGTGCTTTATGATCTTATTAACAGTCTCTGTTTGTCCGTTACTCTGGGGGTGACACACTGCCGAGAAACCCTTTTGAATGTGAAGGTCCTCGCATAATTTCCTCATTTCTTTGCTATCGAATTGTTTCCCATTGTCAGAAATTAGCTTGTATGGTACGCCAAATCTGCATACTATAGCCCTGAAAAAAAACTCATTTAGCTTCATAGCAGTGATAGTAGCTAAAGGTTCAGCTTCCACCCATTTGGTAAAATAATCCACCGCGACTACCGCATACTTAACTCACCCTCTTCCTTTTGGGAGCTCACCAATCAAATCAATCCCCCACACAGTAAATGGCCAAGGGCTAGTGAGAGGTTTAAGTGGCACAGCTGGGTTACTATTGAAGTTGGGCAAACCTCTGGCAACGATTGCAAGCCCTGGTGTAGGTATGACAGTCCTTCTGCAGGCTAGGCCAATAATACCCCTGACGGAGTATTTTATGAGTTAGGAAGGTGCCCCTAAAATGGTTTCCATATATTCCTTCATGAACCTCACCCATGATGTATTCGCAGTACTTACCCGAAACACATTATAATAAAGGTTTATTAAAGCCTTTTTTATACATGATGTCATCATACATCACGTACCTAGCCGCCTTATATTTAAGCCTCCCCGCCTCCTCCTTATCATCGGGGAGAATTCCTTTGGTTATATAATTAATAATGGAAGTTGTCCAAGAAACTTCCAATGGAACGTCCACCATAGCAACCTCAAGCTCAGGGATGCTGGGCAACTGTTGTACCTCCAGCGGGATTACCCCTAACAACGTCGCATCCTTCTGTGATCCTAACTTGGCCAAAGCATCTGCGTTAGCATTTTCTGATCTCGGGATTTGCTCTAAATGCACCTCTTTAAATTTACCCATCAACTCCTGAGAGTACCTCATATACAGGTCCGTTCGCGGACCTCGTGCTTGGAATCCCCCTCGAATATGCCAAACCACAAGCATCGAATCACTAACAACCTTGAGGTTTTCTACCCTCATTTCCAAAGCCAATTTGAGACCTGCTATCAAAGCTTTATACTCCGCATCGTTATTAGTTGCATGGAACTCAAAGTGTATTGAACTTTGCAAGCGATGTCCCTCAGGGCTGATGAGTACCAGGCCAGCTCCTGCTCCCTTTCCATTCACAGCACCATCAGCTCCTCAACAACTTTCTCTGGGGGAGGTACTGCTGCACATTCATTACCTTCCACATGAAAAGTTTTCGGAAACTCCAATAAAAAATCAGCCAACACCTGGCCTTTAACCGCGGATTTTGGCTTGTATTCAACATCGAATTGTCCTAACTCAATTTCCCATTTCATTAACCTTCCTGAAGCCTCAGGCTTATGGAGAACCTGTCACAAGGGGTACGACGTGCGTACCTCCACTTTATGAGCTTGGAAATATGGCATGAGCTTCCTTGCAGCCAATATTAAGGCATATGCCAACTTTTCCATGTTTGTATGACGGGTCTCTGCATCCAAAAGCCTTTTACTGACATAATAAACAGGGAATTGATTTTGCCCTTCCTCCCTTGCAAGAACCGTGCTGATTGAATACTCAGAAACTGCCAGATAGAGGATGAGAACCTCTCCGTCAATAGGCTTGGACAGCAACGGTGGGCTCCCTAACCGTTGCTTCAATTCCTGAAATGCAGCTTCACATTCAGTTGTCCATTTAAAATCTTTTCCCTTCTTAATGGCCGCAAAAAACTCCTTGCCCCTATTTGAAGACTTGGATATGAACCTGTTGAGGGTGGCAACCCTTCCAGTGAGGCACTGAACCTCTTTTACATTCCGTGGAGAGCGCATCTCGACCAGAGCTTTAATCTTTGTCGGATTAGCTTCAATGCCTCGATGATTGACTATAAACCCCAAAAACTTTCCCGATTCCACACCGAATACACATTTCTGAGGGTTCAACTTCATACGGAACCTCCTTAAAATGTCAAACATTTCTGCGAGGTGTGCTAAGTGTTCAGCAGCAACCTTGGATTTTACCAGCATATCATCAACATAAACTTCCATTGTTTTCATAATTTGATCCTTAAACATCCGGTTAACCAACCTTTGATAGGTTGCACCAACGTTAAGCAAACCAAACGGTATCCCAATATAGCAATACAAACCTCTATCCGTGATGAAGGAGGTGTGGTCCTGGTCAAGCTTGTACATTGGGATATGATTATATCCGGAATACGCATCCATGAAGCTGAGCAGAGCATGCCCAGTAGTAGCATCAACTAAATGGTCTATCCGAGGCAAGGGGAAGCTGTCTTTTGGACACGCCTTATTAAGATCAGTAAAATCTACACAAGTACGCCACTTCCCATTGGGCTTTTTCACCAGAACCGGGTTTGCCGGCCACATTGGGTAAAAAGATTCCCTCACCAATCTTGCCTTCAAGAGTCTATCGACTTCTTTCTTCAATGCCGTAGCTCTCTCTCCGCTAATTGCTCTTCTTTTCTGCCTTACCGCTTTCTTTTCAGGATTTATATTAAGACGGTGACACATAACACTTGGATCTATGCCAACCATGTCTGAATGGTTCCATGCAAACATATCCAGGTTCGTCTTTAGAAAGGTGATCAAGGCCTGCTTCATCCCGGCTTCCAATTGCTGTCCAATCTTTAACTCCTTCGACGGATCAGCTGTATCTACCAGCACAGAAAGGGCATCCCCAGCAGCTTCTGTTGCTTCCTTTACCTCCGGCATACGAGGATCCAAATCAATTTCCACCTTGACCTCTTTATATGATGTAACCGGGGGTTCAACTTCCTTATCAAACCCTTCAAAATCGCTTTCGTTAACCTATTCAACTATTTCTTCCTCAAGGGGTCCTCCTTCCCTGAGAATTTTTGATGGGGGTGCTTCCAGCATGAGAACCTTCTGGTAAGCATCTACCCCCGAAGAAAGGGAAATATCCTTATACGGAGCTTCTCCTGGATGTTGCACAATCATGATCATGTTGCAAGTTGACCTTGTACTTTTCTGACCCCACTTGTCGTTTGTCCCCATTTTTTGAGGTTCCAACATACCTGTAGCAGCTTTCCGTTGGGGGACCTCCGTCAGCTAACAACACATGTTTATACGTCTGCTCAGTAATCCGCATTGCCCTGACATAACACTCTCTAGAGTCTCCTTGACACCCCTGAAGGTAGCTAATCCTGTTAGGGGTGGGGAATTTCATCACATGGTGGTAAATGGAGGTTATCAACCTCATTTCTTTCAATAAAGGTCGTTAAATAATGGCATTGTAAGAGATGTACCACCACAAATTCTTCCACATGTGTGGCTGACAAAGGTTCAGCTCCTAATGTAACGAGGAGCTTTACCCTGCCAACAATGACAACTGATCCACCAGTAAACCCATACAATTCATTGTACGAAGGAGACATTTCTTTATCCAAAAGACCCATTCTTTGATATGTGTCATAAGCTAGAATGTTCCAGGAGCTACCATTGTCCACCAGTACCATGTGGACGTTCATCCCTCCAATAGCAACCGTCACAACCAAAGCATCATTATGCGGATGGTGTACATGTCTTGCATCTGCCTCAGTGAAGGTTATGTCCGCTGCTTCACCCCGAAAATACTTATAAGGTCTTTCGTTTACATTATAAACATTGGTGAGGGGCCTCCCTCGAGCTTCCCGGGCGTAATTCTTCATTGAGTTTCTTGTGAAGCCTTCATGGTAAGGTCCTCCAATTATGGTGTTTATACTCCTTGCCCTGGTGGTACGTACAGGTACAGGCTTCTCAGCTTCCTTTTTCGCTTTATCATCCTTATATTTCTTAGCCTCCTGAGCTACAAATTCAGTTAAGTAGCCCTTACGGATAAGGTCCTCAATGTGATCCTTCAAGTGACGGCAATCCGCTGTCTCATGCCCATTAGCTTCGTGGAAAAGCGCAGTAACTCCCTTCCTCCCTCTTACCAGGAGGTCCGCTTCTGAATGGTTTTCTAAAGATTTCGGCTTTGTCCCCAACTTCAAATATGTGATCAAGCGATGCCTTCAAAGGAGTGTAATCTGAGTACTTAGCTCGCTCTCGTGGTTGCGGATACACATATCCCAATCCTCTTCGGGCAGATGTGGTATTCACAGTAATTGGAGCAGTTTTACTATCGCGGGGTGCATCTCTTGCTGAACCTCCACCAAATGTAGACCTCTTAGCATAACCTCGATCCCTGGGGCTGCTAGACCTATTCTTCTTACTCTTGTTCCAGCTTCCCGAATTTCCAATATCTTTCTGGAGGTTAGCCAATGATTTCGCCACTACTTTATGAGACTCTGCCCTGTTGTAAAAGTCACTCAGGGTCCTTGGTTCCTCACGTTAGAGCTCCTTCCAGAACTCTGTACCTGGTCTCACCCCGGCTATCAGAAAGTTTTTATATGTCTCATCAGTTGTCTTCCTCACCTTAGGTACCTCAGCATTAAAGCGTTTGAAGTACTCCCTCAGCGTTTCATTTTCCCGCTGCTTAATATTTGCTAGCGTATTAGCAGGGGGTGCGTAGGCAACTGAAGCCTGAAACTAAGTAACAAATATTTCACACATCTGCCTCCACGATTGAATTGAATCCCCTGGGAGCCTTTTGAACCACTGGTATGCGTTTTCCCGTACCGTATCAGCCAACAACCTACACTTAGTAAGATCCTTCACCTGATAGACTTCCATTTTAGCATTTTCGTATTAAACCGGATGAGGTACTCCACAGGGTCAGTAGCTCCATCAAACTTCAATCACCAACCCCTCTATATGACCGATGAAGTGGTGATTCACGAATTTTCTTAGTGAAAGGTGACGCCACCATCAGACTTGAGATACCCTTTTTCTCAGCTTTCATCTTTTCCAGGGCCCTCCGGAGGTCTGCATACTTATACGTGCCTCCCTCGCCATCAGATGCATGAGCCTCGCCTTCAACACCGCCACTGGATCCCCCTCTTGGATGGTGAGCGGAGCTTTGGGTAAAGCTTGATCCTCCGTCATCCTCCACTTGCGTAGGTACGCGAATGGACCTCGACCTTCGATCCTGAGTATGAACCGATTCTTGCTTCTCTTTTCTGGGGCCTTTTGACCCCTTTGATGCTGACCCTTCAGCATGCACCTTTTTTGGGGGCTGCTCCTTCCTCTTTTCCAATTCATGCCTGAGGTCCTTGTTATTAAGCTTAGTCCCCATTCGATCAAAGACACTCAAGCTGTGCGTAGCAGATGGCTCAGGCTCCTCCAGCTTCTTTTCTTTCCTCTCCCAATTTGGGTTCTCCTGGTCAGTGTTCACATTAGAGAATGTAGGCTTCCTCTTCAACTCTGGATCTGAGTCAGCTTCCTCCTCTTCAAAATTCAAACGAACCGGACTGACCTTGGACTTCCCCGAAGGTCTTTGTTTCCTTATCCATCGGCTCAGTTTTAAAGACTTCTTTTCCAAAGACTCAATCCTATTACCCAGCTGTTGAAGATGACTAAGAATGTCCTTATTTGTGACATCTCCGTCAGGACTATCCCCACTCCTTATTTGGCCTTTCTTTGGTGTTCGATTCCCATCGGAATTATCCGACATCTTCCTCTCTCAAAAATGATTTTAGGAGTCCTCTCCTTCTAGCGCCAAAAATGTTGTGAGAAAAATCTGGTAACAACACCCCGTGAATTTCATGCTGAAATAACTGCTTTCAACCTTAGCTTTTATGCAGAAAATGAATGCTCTAGCTGCCTGCTCAGAGGTACTAGTGCGTGGGCGTAGCTGGAAGAATGTATTTTTAAGAGCTGAATTGGCAAAGATGCTGAGTATATCCTACTCAATCCGGCCAAAAGTACTGGGAAAATAATCACTGCGGGTACACGTGCCAATTCTTGTAGAGAGTGAATATTCGGACCCCCTTTACCAACGCCTACATGTCCTATATATAGGAATCAAGCTCTATGTAGTTCTTTAGGGTTGGACTCCTATACTTGAGCAACAAGCCACGTTGCTGATAAGCCATAACCAATTCCCACAGTTTATCCAACTGTTATTAGGTGAGCTTCCAGTGTCCTTGCTCCGGCAGGACACTCAAAACCTAATTAATCCATCCTCTTATGTAATTATCCAATGAACCATGCATATATCCAATAATTATAAGTTATCACCACGTGCATAGTGGTAGAAATCCATTAGGAAACCGTTCCCTTAAAATAAAGTCCATCCTCCTTAATTCTAGGAGGTACAGTCCATGTCAAACACTGACTCATCTGGAAGAGATACGTCGGTAAACCTGTACCTGTACCTCACCAACCTGACCAATTGCCACAACGCTTCCAGCACCTCACCTGCCTATTCAAGGCTTCACCTAAGGACTAGTAGCACCAGCTACAACCATCCATTCCTTTCCATGACAGCTGGTCCTCTTCCTATGAGCTACAGCTTCATATGGTCAACCCAAGGTTCACGCAATCAGCGAGATCTACCTCAATGAACCCCAGTTCCTTGTAAAAGCCCTAACCTTACCTTAACCACCTCCCAAATACCAATTATGTGAGCCCAAACTATACCTAGACCATGCCTAAACCATGCTAATTAAGCTCAATCTCCCTATGGACCTTAAATCGAGCCCATATTAAATTTTGGGTACAACAAAAATATTAGCAAATATTTAACATAATAATCAAAGTAAATATGAGTTATATGCCTGTGATATGTAAACATGAGTTTTTTATATAAAAATAAGATTGATTTTTTTATTATCAATACAGGTCTCTACGTCAATAATGTAGGCCTCTTTTTTTAACAAGTAGTTATTTTGTTGAAATTTTTTGTCACTATTTAACATAGGTGTCGCATGTCCAAGTAACATGCGATTCCTTCGATCTCACAACTGACAATAGGACAAGCAATTGAATCATAGATCTTATCGCCTGTAGTTAACTCGGTTATCTATATATTCTGAGTTGAGTTAAGCAGCATTGCGAAACACACTTGAGCTAATAGTTAAGTTTGTTCATAAAGAAAAAATGATCAATGTTCAAATTATCTCTAGGGAAAACATTAAACCATCTTCCCCTACACCACAACACTTAAGAACCTACAAGCTTTCTTTGCTGGATCAGCTTATTCCAGCACCTTATGCTCCAATTGTCGTGTTTTATCCCAATAACGATGGTGCTAGTCATTCTGAAGTTCAAGAAAGAATAGTAGTTCTCAAGGAATCATTATCTGGGACCTTGACAAGCTTTTACCCCTTGGCTGGAGTAATACAAGATGATCTTTCCATCAATTGCAACGATCAAGGAGCTTATTTTGCAGTTGCTGAGGTTAATTCTCTGCTGTCTGATTTTCTAAATAATCTCAGTCTGCAATCAATACAACATTTCCTTCCATGTGAAAATAGTTTTGATGGGTCAGCTAGAGGAGCCCGTGTGGCAAACATTCAAGTGAATGTTTTTGAGTGTGGTGGCATTGCCATTGGCTTGTGCATTTCACACAAGATACTTGATGGAGCTGCATTGAGCAGCTTCTTACAAGGCTGGGCTGCAATAGCTTCTGGATCCGACAAGGCTATTTACCCTGATTTCATTGCTCCTTCCATCTTTCCGGCTGATGATTTATGGCTCCGAGATACATCTATGGTGGTCTGGGGTTCATTGTTTAAGAAAGGAAAGTGTGTTACAAGGAGACTAGTGTTCAATCCCTCATCCATAGCCACCCTCAAGGCCAATGCTAGTGGCTTAAATTTAAAATATCCCACTCGCGTAGAAGTAGTATCTGCTTTTATATGGAAATGTGCTATGGCTGCCACAGAAAAGAAGTGTGGCTCTAAGAGACCTTCACTTCTTACTCATATAGTGAACCTACGAAAAAGAATTGCACCAACTCTATCTGATTATTTTCTTGGAAACTTAATCTGGATAGCCAGTGCAAAATGCAAAGCAATGTGTGAGCAGCTAGGACTTGATGGTTTGGTAAATGAAGTAAGAAGAGGAATACATAAAATCGACGGTGACTTTGTGAAGAAAATGAGAGGTGACAATGGCTCTGCCGTTATGAGTAAAGCACTTCAAGATATTGGAAATTTCGGGTCGAAAACAGGAGTGGATTATTATGGATTTACAAGCTGGTGCAAAATGGGTTTTTATGAGGCTGATTTTGGGTGGGGAAAGCCTGTTTGGGCGAGTAGCGTTGGCTTGAACAGTGAGGTGTTTATGAATCTAATTATTCTGATGGACACGAAATGTGGCGAGGGAATAGAAGCATGGGTGACATTGGATGTGCAAGAAATGAGGATCTTGGAGCAAGATTTAACCCTTCTTTCATTGGCTTCCTTGGATCCGAGCCCTACTAGCGACTAGTTTTTGCTTTTTCCTGAGTTCTATTAACAGTCAAGCATATCGAAACAGGTTATAAATCTGTGACCAGAATATGTACTCAGCGTATGCCGTATAGGATTCAAGCACTTGCCGAATGTGTTTTGATCAAGAGTTGTGTTATGATACTGAAATTTGTACGTGAATCAAATAACAAGCCGGTTACAAGCTGTATAATTGTCTGTGCATACTTTTTCTGATTCCAAGAACTTATAGATTTTATTATTTATCTAGTTGATTATGATTTGAAGTTGATACTATCAGAAATGAAAGATCAGATTAAGAATTTTTTTGTGTTATAAATCTATGATCAGAATATGTAAGAATTTTTTTGTGTTATAAATCTATGATCAGAATATGTCCAAGCACTTGGAAAAGTGTTCTGGTCAAGCGTAAAACGACTGAACTAGGTATACAAAATCAGTGTCGGTTGTCCAACAAGATGTTCAATTTTTTGTTTATAGCTTTTCTGAATTCATGAACTTATAAATTTTAGACTAAATTACATTTTGCATACCTGTAATTTTTTGGTTTTGCATTTCGAATGATCAAAATAAAAAAGTAGCTATCTGCATAACAAATTTTACATTTTTAAAGCGCTTGAAGGACTCCAAAGAGATAACGTTAAAAGATTAACAATTTGTTAAGTTTTAGAAGGATAAAATGATCGCATCAATTCCACACTGTTATATTTTGTATATATTAATTATTTATTCCAAATATCATACTTCAAATTTCAAATTAATCAGAACATCATCACAGTTGATATCACCTGCATAACAACAATCTCATCCCTTAATTTTTCGGTGAACCTAAACTTTCTCAAAGCGCGCACACACCCTCACATACACAACAACCTCATCCTCAATTTTTCCTTTTACCCAAACTTTTGCAACCGACACACGTACAAATATATATATATATATATATATATATATATATATATATACATAACATAGACGATACACATACCCTTAACATCATGATCTGCCGACGAATTTATCATCTCGTCAACACCACCCTATTGATATTATCTACTTCATTTCAATCTAGCGAACATAAAACATATATACTCAGTTAGATTTATGCACACATATACTAGGTTAAAAAACACAACATTATCTCATATTACTTGTTTAAGTTTTTAACTTCACGATAAACTCAAACTTTACTAATCAATTTGAAACTCCAAAATTTTTACAATTGAATATGCTTCTGCATACAGTATTCACTTTAATTTTGATTTTATAGAAATTTTTTAAAAGTTAAAGATGAAGAAGAAAACCCAATATAATGAAACAGAGGTAAACATGTATTTATAATAAAGTAAATTGAAAATTATTTTAATATCCACTTTTTAATATAATTATCTCCTATATATATAGTTAACATGGTACATGATTTGTTCGTTAGGGCTACTATTGTCATTTAGGTTTAAAAAGAATATAATTAATTTGAAAGACCTTACTAACACACTTACAAATGGACCGAGCAACGAGATTCATGTAAGATATTTTAACAATAAACTCATTCTAATCATTTCTAATATATTTATAATATGCAAAAATTCACAACATAAATATAAACAATTAATAAAGTAAGTTAAAATATAATAACATATCAATACATTTATATAATTAAAATATATAATACAAAAACAAAGATAAATTAAAAATAAAATAAAATTTAACTAATCAAATTAACACAAGAAAAAACATAAAATATTTATACGCAAGATATAACAACCATAGTATAAACCCTACAAAACAAATATCAAAAAACTTTAATAAATACATGATGATATCTTCAACAAGCCCATCTACTTGTGTAGCCACTTAATTGTGGGATCCTTACATCTGAACAAGCTCATTCTGCAATGGGACTATGGTGGCAATTCCTACACCGAATAAAGGTATAAGTGTCTAAATTATTCCTAGAAGAAGATCTTTGATCATACCCTGTAAATCAAGGAAGATATTAGAATAAAGGAGTTGCTGAAAGGAATAAAGTTCACCAAGTCTTAATTCGAGAAGTTCGGATTGAACCAATCGAGAAGTGCCAAAATGTACTGATTCGAGAAGTCTGAAAGCTCATTCAAGAAGTGCATTCGAGAAGTGCATTTGTACTGATTCGAGAAGTGCATTTGTGCTGATTCGAGAAGTACTAATGAGCCAATTCGAGAAGTCTGTGCAACCAGTTAGTTAAGCTGATTCGAGAAGTATGCAAAGCCAGATTCGAGAAGTCAACTCATGCAGCCAATTCAAGAAATCCTAGAGATACTGACTCAAGTAATCCAGTTCTCTAACAGTTTACTAAAAGTTATCGAAAGGAGACTTAGACAATATCAAGGTTCAAAATAAAGACAAACAACTAAAAGTTTTTTCAGAAAAAGGATAATCAGTCTGTCAATCTATGAGTGATTGATTCACAGAACATGGATTGACACGGAAAGTCTAAGACTTAGCTTGGAGAGTGGTTTAAGGAAAATTAGCTATAAGGACCTATTATATCTTACAGACAAAAGGACGTAAAGTTACAAGGTGCCGGAATTCCACTTGTAGTAAGGCAACTAGGACAATCTTATTGCATTTTACCCAAATTGGACCTTCTTTATAGTTGTGTTTGTTTTGCATAATTTGTATACGAGTTTTTCAAGAGCTTAGGAGTGCAAAATACTTAAAAAACTCTTGAGAAAACAGAAGTGGAGTTTGTATCATACAAAGCCAGGTTGTAGCACATTTGAAACTTAATACAATTATTTAGTTTTGAGTATTTTTTTTTCAGGAGTTTTGAGTATTTTTTTGTATTTGTTCATACTTATTTCCACATCTTTAAACACACACACAAGTATTCTATTGCTATAACATTTAACTGGATCAGATTCAAAGAAAATACTAAAAAGAATCAAGAATATATTCACCCTCCCCCCCCCTTCTGTATTCAAGTTCTTGTGCACTCAATATCTAACAAGGTACACATGGCAAAACCTACAAAGAAATTCTGAAAAAAATTTAGAAGAACATGAACCAAGGATGACAGTGACACTACATTAAATATTAAACAGGTGTCAGGGGATGTTTCCTAAATTAGTATAGACAAATATAATAGTCAATTTTGTCTTGTGCTAGATTAGGATAATTTTGTAGACAAATGGGATGCACGGCTTCTTTATAATGTGCATTCAATTTGTTTAGTGTGTTCAACATTGCATCCACCACGTGTTGTGAACTATACTTACCATTATATCATCCACGAGTAAACAAAAATAATTGGAATCCAAGTGTATGCAAAACAAAACCAAATTTTAATGGAAAATCCAATCAGCAAGAGAATATGAATCATATCAATATCATACAATGATTAATCAAGACTATTCCAAAATTCAACATCTAAATAAATCTTCAATTATCGAATAAAAAAGTAAAATTCAAACGAACCGAAATTGTCGAAAATAATATCAAAACCCAAAGTAAAACTGAATCGAATTCCAAGTTCACAAACTATATCAAAATTTAATATCAAATCTATAAATCCAAACTCAAATCGAAACATTATCCAATTCTAACCACCAAAACTTTCAAATCTAACCAAGAATTCAATTTATAATCTTAAACCAATAACGAGGAAAAATAAGGAATACAGATGTATCAAGGGCTACCCATCATATCGCACGGGAAAGATACAGGGGTGCATATGTGCCTAGGGCTACTCCCATCAAAGCGCACGAGAAAGAAAAAGGGAAAGCGAAGGGAAAGAAAAAAATAATTTTACCAATGAGCCAATACCATTAAAATGAGTGAAAGAGTGAGAGTTCCAATCAAAACAAAATGAAACCAGCAGAAAAAAACCCAATCAAAAATTAAAAAATCAAAACCAATTTTTACCCAAAAAAATTCATCCAATATGAAAAACAAAAAGATTAGGGAAAAAAATTGAAACCGTGGCCAAATCTATAATCAAAACAACTAAAGAATTCATCTGAAATTATTTGAAAAATAAAATGACAATTACGATCAAAAATAAAAATCAATATTATCCAAGAAAAGGATATGGCCGTTTTAAAGAAGCAAAAAAGAAAAAAAATCAAAACACATGTTTTAGACTCAACATGTGACACCCATTTGATCGACCTATCCCGAATCGAATTAACTTACATAGTCAACAATTACAATTAAACAATATTAAAGAAAACTATCATTAATAAAGAAATTATTATGATAACATAACTATTCAATAATTATAATAACTCTGTCTCACCCATTGGTTCATATTTTGGAGAGTGTCTGACACGTATTTTAAGTTGCATATAAAATATACTTAGTAACTTATTTTTACAATTTTATATTTTTTAATAGAAATTGGATGTTTAAATTTTTATTCAGAAAATGAAAAATTTTAAAATAAGTTATAGAACTATACTTTATATTCATCTTAAAATTCCGGACACTCTCCTCATAAACGTAAACAAATGGTCGGGACTGAGGGAGTATATATTAACACCACCCGTTTAATTAATTTATATTTTTATATTATTACTGTATACAATTATGCATCAAATGGAATTAATCTCCCCCACCATCTCTCTCCTATCTTTCTCCATGTGCTCTAATGCCTCTCACTGAAAAGATCCACTAAAAGAATTTGATATTGTTTATAAAAAATATTATGCTTATTTGTTTTTCTTCTCAAGATGCGCCATTGCTTAAAAATACGATAAATATCGAATTTATTAAATGTATTGAGTATTAATAAGTTGATGATTCATGAATCAACAATGTTGATTCAACATTGACACGTAGTGGAATGAGTGGGGTCATGCACCCAGAAATCATCTGCTTATTGGTAGTCAGTTGATTTTATAAACATGTACTCTAGAACTTAGTTTTTTACTTATACTTTTCAATATTGGCTATGAGTTCTTGTTTTAAAATTATGGTTGATGAGTTGCACGAAGGTTAGTTTTGACTTCCTCCCAAGTTACTTTCTCAAGATCACGAAGAGAATGAGTTCTTTGCTGAGTTGACGAAAAGACCAGATCAATATACTACAAGAAAAAAGGTCATTTTTGATAGACAATTTTCGAAAGACATCAACAATCCATGGAGTACAAACTTCAGGAAAACCAACATGTTTCTATGATGTACCAACATGGGTCCTGTACTTTCACATAAATACCAACATGTTTCCACTTTTTTAGACAATGCTGAGTTGCAATATTTTTACTGATTAAGCATTCATGTCTCTATGATGTACTTAACCATGAAACCCAATACTATCTTGTTACTTAGAGAAGATACCTTGTTATGATGTTGCAAATTATTTTAGATTCAACTTGTTTTTATTTTTAAGTCCCTTTGTTTTGTATATATTATATAGTCATGGTACATCGATACATCATCTCAATCGACAGTTTGACACTTTACGATGCTTTGGGAGGTTATCATAGTAAACAGGTTTGCAGCCATAGAAGCCCTAACTGCCTTACACCGCTTTACGAGGAAGCCAAGAATAAGAAGCCATCTATCTATTTAAGTTGTCGAATAATAAAAGATCATGTAGGAGTTTTCTTTTATACCTTAAGGTTTTAGATGAGCTGACAGAGACGTGTTAGAATATTTTATAATATTAACAATATACGGGCTTACAAATTAAAGACAATTATATTAATGTTTATGCTATATTTGGACTAATTAAGTGGTCTAAAATAAAGTGCCCAATAATATCTTATTCGGTATGGGCTTTGTAATGTGTAATACCCAATAATAAGTCTGATTGGGGTTAATGAGATCTAATCGGGCTACTATATAAAGAACACAATAGGGTTTTGGTCCCCAAGATAGATTCACAACCTCTATTCCTCTATTCCCATCATTTCGAGTGAGATACAGCTAGAGGCGAATCAAGTCTATGAAATATCAAGTCCCACAATCCATATTCATATCTATCGTCATGAAATCAGATATGCTTCCGTATTACAGATTATTGTGTAACCTTGATAATATCACATAAGATGATCTGTAATTATGTATTAAGATCTAACAAGTGGTATCATAGCCTATCTTATGTTGAGTATTTAGTTGATCATAATTAATATAATTGTATCGGAAAATTAAAATTTATGTGCGTATGTATATCTTATTTTGGTGTAACGTATTTTCAGCCATGCACATATTAATCGGAATGTTTTTTTATCACGTACACAACCTGACCATTAACATGTGTACATGATTTTCCTGTTTTGTTTTTTAGTGGGTTAGTCTTGCATATCTGGTGGTTGACAATTTTTGTTGGAATCAGTTTAAAGTTTAAGAGTATCATACGAAGCCCTATTATCAAGTTATATTTCTTTTTAGGTAGCATGTACATTTTTTTTCTTTTAGTCAGGTGGATGGCATATAACCTATTTATTTGGATCGAATAATGCACGATTAATTGAATATCATGTTTTATCCAAGTCAATAGCTTTGTATATATGAACTAGCTAACGTACTGCATATTGAGCTAGTTTTTTTTTTAGTATTGATGTCGTGTACACCTAATATTAATTACATGAATTACTTGGTCGAAAGCATCCATTCAGGATATCTGTTTTTTATTCTAGAAAACAAATTCTTATTCTAAGGAGCAAAAAGTTTTGTCTCTGCAAGTTTTTTTATTAGATTAAGTGTTTTTTTCGTATTTCAATTAATATGATTAAAATATTTTTAGTTGTAAATATTAAAATATTAGGTGACTATTTTAATAATTTTGCAATAATACGAATTTGGGCACATTTTTTTAATAAAAAAATATATTATATTATATCCTTTTATTTCGTGAATAAATGAATTGAAGCAAAATATTGTCAAAGTGATGTTTTTGTGTAGATTTATTTATTTTGAAATATTAGAATGTGTATATTTATTATTTATGCATTATAATAATCGGCCTAAAGGAAGGTTATTTAGTGGCCAAATAATGAATGTGCGTGCGGGAATAAATATGTAATAATTATAAAATTTTCATAAGAGTAATTAACCGCCCAAATGAAGGTTTTTTGCTTGACCTAATTTATTATTAATATTTGATTTCTGCATGGAGAGTACCACTTACAAGTTAATATTTCTGTCCAAAAACTAAATATTAATGTTGTGTTAAGTAACTTGTTAAATAGGCCCACACACACTATAGTATTTAAATTCATTTTTTATGCTATTTTTTTAAAATGCATATGATATGAATTATTTTTGAGCTTATATTTTTTTGTTTCAAATTACTAGTTAACACATCTGCTGCTAAAGAAACTTCCAACATGAACTCCATTTTCGTGCTTAACGACACAAACTTTAAGAGATGGAAAGAGAACGTTCTGTTAGTTCTCGGCTGCATGGATTTAGACTATGCTATAAGGAAAGAGCAACCTGCTTCTCTTACGGATGAAAGTTCTATTACTGATAAACTGAACTTTGAGAAGTGGGAGCGTTCTAATCACTTAAGTCTAATGATGATAAACCGTAGCATTCCTGATGACTCCGATGAGGTATTTGTAAACGATTTTCTTGATGAGTTTGGGAAGCGCTTTGCAAAAAACGAAGAGGCTGAAATAAGTAAGCTTCTAGCTTATCTTGTTCTGATCAGGTATAAAGCTAAAGAAAATATACGGGAGTACATTATGGAGATGTCTAACATCGCTTCAAAACTTAAGGCACTAAAGCTTGACTTGTCTGATGACTTGCTTTGTGCATTTGGTACTCATCTCCTTCTTGTATAATACGGTCAGTTTATAGTGAGTTACAATACTCAGAAGGATAAATGAAATATTAATGAGCTCATTTCACATTGTGTGCAAGAGAAAGATAGGATGAAGCATGACAAGACTGAAAGTGCTCATGTTATAACTACCTCAAAGATTAACTACCGAAAGAGGACTAAAGATAAAGAGGCTGTAGTGGGAGAATCACAGCCTAAGAAACAAAAGACTCAGAATCAAGCTATTGCTTGTTTATTTTGTAAGAAATCTGGCCATGTGAAGAAGGAATATCCTAAGTACGCTGCATGGCGTATAAAGAAAGGTTTTCACCTTTGTCTGTTCTGAAGTTAATTTGACTTCTGTGCCTAGTAATACATAGTGGGTAGATTCTTGTGCTACTACTCACACAAGTATTTCTATGCAGGGTTACATTTGGAGCCGGAAACCAAGTGATGCTGAAAGACTCATCTATGTGGGTGATGGCAATGCAGTTCCACTTAAAATCATTGGTATTTTTTAGATTATTTTTTGAAACTGATCAATTTATTGAATTGAGAGAGACTTATGTAGTACCGTCATTTTGACGAAATTTGATTTTCTATTTCTGCTTTGGACAAATATGATTACTCTTGTTCATTTGGAAATAATAAATTTAGTTTGTTTCTTAATTTTTCATTAGGTGTGACTGGTTCCTTAATTGAAAATTTTTTATATGTTGAATGTGATTGCTTCATCTAATGAAACCTTGCAAATAACATCAAGATGCACAAAACTAAAATTATCAATAGAGAATTCCACCATACTATGGCATAAGCGCTTAGGACATATCTCTAAAGGGAGACTAAATAAATTTGTGTCACATGAAATACTTGAATCTCTTGATTATTTAGACCTTAATGTATGCATTGAGTGTATTAAGGGTAAATAGAAAAACATAAGGAAATTAAGTGCCAACAGGAGTACTGGTGTCTTACAGTTGATACATACTAGTATATGTGGTTCATTCCCAACATCATCTTGGAATGGTCAACAGTATTTCATCACTTTTATATATAGATGACTATTCTCGATATGGGTACTTATATTTAATTCATGAAAAGTTACAGCCTTTGGATGTGTTTCAAGTCTTCAAAGCCAAAGTTGAAAATCAGCTTGGTGAGAAGATTAAAGCTGTCAAATTTGATTGTGATGGTGAATACTATGGTCGGTATGACGGATCCAATGAACAACGTCTTGGACCTTTTGCTAAGTTCCTAGAGGAATGCGGAATCATCCCACAATATAAAATGCATGGACAACCGCACATGAATGGTGTTGCTGAGAGACGAAACAGAACTCTTAAGGACATGTTAATAAGTATGATTAGCCACTCTTCTTTACCTGAATCACTCTGGGGAGATGCACTTAAAGTTGCACCCTACATATTTCAAGTTTTATGATCCTTTCGCAAAGTCTTTTTTCGAAACGCGAAATACTAGATTTCTTGAGAATGTTGAGTTTGAGGGGGAAAATAAAGTTATGGATGTTGTCTTTGAGAAAAAATTAGTTTTTTACCTCATTTAGTTCAAGACAACAATGTGGATACCTGTACAATTTCCTACTCAAAATCAGAATGATGTTCAAGAAGAGCAAACTCAACAACCTCAAGAGTAAGTGCCACTAAGGCGATCCCCTAATTTTAACACTTAAATTATCCATCTATGGTACAAATCAAGCTTCCCGTATGTGAAATCACAAATTTTATCAAATCATTGTCTCATACGGTTTTGGGTCCAATGTTGTTGAAAAATACATATATCACAAGTTTAGTAGGAGTAAATTTATTTTTTATAATGCTTTATACCGATGATATACTATTGGCTTGTAATGATATAGGCTTATTAAACGAAATCAAGAGATTTCTCACAAATCATTTTGAGATGAAGGATCTTGATGACGTCTCTTTTGTATTAAGAATTAAGATACATCGACACCGTTCTCGGGGCATCCTTGGGTTATCACAAAAGAGCTATATCGAGAAGATGCTTGCTAAAAGTTCGGCATGAAAGATTGTGCACAAATAAATACTCATGTTGCTAAAGTAGACAAGTTTAGTCTCAAACAGTGCCCTAATAATGATCTTGAAGGAGAGGAGATGTAGAACATTCCTTATGCATCAGCTATTGGGAGTCTCATGTATGTTCAAGTTAGTACCATGTCGGTTTTGACATTCATTGTGGGTATGTTAAGTAGATATGTGAGTAAACCTGGATTGGATCATTAGATTGTAATTAAGAAGGTTATAAGGTACTTGCAAAGAACAAAAAGATTACATGCTCGTTTATCAGAAATCGAAAAATATGGAGATCATTAGGTATTTCGATTCTGATCTTGCTGGTTACGTAGATATAAGAAAATCTACTTATGGTTATATTTTTTTATGTGTAAATATACAGACATTAGATATCTAATTATTGTAGAGAGATTGCATAATCAAATAGTGTCTATTGAGTATAAGGCCAAGTTTTATGCTAGCAGTCCACTTACAAAAATTTTGACACCTAAAGTTTTATTAGGCATATTGCTAATATTGGTGTTGTCTCTTTGGAGGATATTCAGTTTTAGTGGGAGTTTTGTTTTATTCTTGTATTCGGTACTCAGTTTTATATCGACACTATTTTGATATATAATGTATTATGTTTTCTGCAGAGTAAAGTTAAGTTTTTTTTTCTCTCTATTGCTCTAGTTGAGTTATTTCTTTCAATTGTAATTTTGACATAAAGTTGAAAGAATGAAGGTTGATCTCACTAAAGTATTAAGGACAAATTGGAAATAGGAATGGATTGAGATCACACTGCATTTAATTTCCAGTTACACATCCATACTTGATCTATGTCATTATATAAATATATATAAATATATATATATATATATATGGTGATCATTGAGGATCGAGTTACGACAATGTGACGAAGGTCGTTTTGATTTATGAGATGGACTAGATTGACTAAGGAAGATGTTTTCTAAATAATAAACAACTTTGTGCGCACCTAAGGTTATTGTATGTAATTGTTGTTTGGAATAATTTGTAGCCTAAGTGGGAGATTGTTAGAATATTTTATAATATTAACAATATATGGGCTTACAAATTAAAGACAATTATATTTAATGTTTATTTTATATTTGGACTAATTAAGTGATCTAAAATAAAGTGTCCAATAATATCTTATTCGGTATGGGATTCGTAATGTGTAATATCGAATAGTAAGTCTGATTGGGTTAATGGGGTCTAATCAGGCTACTATATCAAGAACACAATAGGGTTTTGGTCCCTAAGACAAATTCACAACCTTTACTCCTCTATTCCCATCAGTTCGATTGAGATACGGCTAGAGGCGAATCAAGTCTGTGGAAGATCAAGTCCCACAATCTGTATTCATATCTATCGTCATGGAATCAGGTTTGCTTCCATATTACAGATTATTGTGTAACCTTGATAATATCACATAAGATATGGCCTTGCAATGCGCATTCTTAGGGTTTTCAGTGTCGCTAGGGAGAGTGCCATGTGGTCGATTTCTTAGCTCATTAGCTAGTTTTCCAACTTGATTCTCCAAGTTTCTCAGTGATGCTGCTTGACTTCGGATGAGAGCATCATTATTTGCCATCTAAGCTTTTAACATATTTTCAAGAGAAGAGGATTGAGATGCTTGTTAAGGCAACTGTTGTTAAGCTTGTTGAGAGAATCCAGGAGGATTTTTGGGCCTAAAAGTATTTAATGAATTTCCAGAAGTAGCCCCTTGATTGCTCCAAGAAAAGTTAGGATGTTGGCTCCATGACTGATTGTAGGTGTTTGAATAAGCGCCACCCTTATTTTTATTCCCAACATAAATAGACAGATTCAGGATTTGAAGGACAATTATTGTAAGTATGCTCTTAACCACAATACACACATGAAACACTCTTGATGTGACTAACCTGTGAATTTACTGACTGTCCCATATGTTGATTACCTCCAGTCTTCAAGCTCTTAAGCATATTCTTCATGGATGACATTTGAGCTCATATTGAGGATACTGCATCAACCTCATAAATTCCAGCTACTCTTTTTCCAGCTTGAGCTCTATTTGTTGTCCACTGATAATTATTTGTTACAATTGTCTCTAGAATCTCATATGCCTGATTATATGATTTAGCTAACAGAGCCCCATTTGTATATGCACCACCACCAACTTTGTCTGAGCATTGAGACCATTATAGAATGTCTCCATCTGAATGTAATGAAGAAGACCATGATGTGGGCATTTTCTCATTAATGCCTTGAATCTCTCCCATGTCTCATATAAAGATTTTTCATCCATCAGCGGAAAAGAATTACTTTTATTACGGAGTTTTACATTCTTTGTAGGAGGAAAACACTTTATTAAAAGTTTCTCTACCAAATCATTCCAAGTAGTCACCGAAGATGGTGGAATTGAATTCAGCTAATCTCTTGCCATGTATCTTACGGAATAGGGAAAAAACTTCAATCTCAAGGCATCGTCTGCGACTCCAGAAAGCTTGAAAGAATCATAAACCTCGACAAACAACCGAAGGTGAAGATGAGGATCCTCATTAGCCATTCCACTGAACTGATCGATAGTTTGTAACATCTGAAACATGACTGGCTTAAGCTCGAATTGTGTTGCTTGAATATTCGGTTTGACAATCCCTGAGTTCAACTCATCAACATGAGGTTTCCCATACTGTCAAATAGCGCTATCTTTATCATCCATTACCATCCCATTGGGCACTACAGCCTGGTTATCAGGTTGTTCACCCATGATTATGTTTGCTTCCTTTACTCTGTGTTGCACTCTTCTTCGTGCTTTAAAAGTCCTCTCAATTTCAGGATCAAAGGCAACTAATCCTGAGGGTCCTTCATTCAATACACAAAGAAACCTAATAAGAAATTAGTACAGAAGTAACTAAAATCAAACTGCAAGAAAATTAACTTCAAAATTAACAACTAAAACAGTCCCCGACAGCGGCGCCAAAAACTTGTTACGTAAAATTCTGATGTTCAAGTGTATATAATCGCAAACAAATAATATAGTAGTAAATTCCAGATATCGTTCCTCAAGGACTATAAAATCGTATTAATCGCAAGTAAAATCTAGCAATTCAATTATCAAGCACAAAAGTTGTTGAAATTTTTTATATAACTAAACTAATTAATAAGGCCTAATTAAACAACTAAATAATACTGCCAAAGAGATATGGATAAGTTCAGATATGAAAAGCTGAGTCAAGATAATTACTTCCCCTTAATATGTTCATGTCGGTAATAAAACAGTGTAATACTACAGCAAGATCACAGTTCACTAACCTGAAATTCATTGATCATAGGTTTCTCTCAAGATCATTATGGTATAGATTATGTAATTAAACTAACATATGTCTATGCCCAATTTAACTTCCAGAATACAATTAAACACCAATTTCACATGGCTATGCAAGGTAAAAATATATGTTTATACCGTCAAAAAATTAATATCAATAGATATAATCATGCACCATTCAAGTATTGTGTCAATTAACTATAACCCTCTCAGTATTATAATTAACTCGTTAACCTACTAGAGTTAATCAGACAATAGCAAGTATTAGGAACGAATAAACCGCAAACTGCATATAGTACTTCTTATCAAAACACCAACAATTCCATAAAAATCCTAAGTCATGTAAGTTTAGTTCATAATCAATGTATCAAAACAATCCCAAGAAAGCCAACATATTTTCATAAAAAGAAGCAAATAAAAGATAGGTGAAAATAAAGCCAACTGAATGTCTTTAATGGCTGAATTCTTCTTCGTTGATAGTTTTTTCTCTCTTGCCTTTCTATCTCTCTCCAAGTATTAGATCTACTCTATCTAATCTAATATATCTATTAATATTCTTTTTAATTACTTAATGCAAATACAAGGAGATTTCCCGATCAGAATTGAATTCCATAAAGAGAAAATTTGTAGTTGAGTTGACTTTTTTACTCTGATTCTGAGCTGATTCGATTAGACCTTGAATTCAAGACCACTTCTGAATTAAAGCACTTCTCATAAGCTTTTTGTGGACTATTGAATTGTCAGAATCGGACTTTTAAACTCCATTTATGGCCCAAACAGTGTAGACTGCGCCAGCGGCCCATATAATCTGATTATTAATCAAATTAGACCCAAATTTGATTTTTTAAACTCCAAGCGTTTCTTAATTATAACTCATTGATACCTACAATAAAACACTAACATTTATTAAATAAAAATTCAAATCAATACAAAAGAACAAAAATATAGGGACAACATTAGAATAAATTGTGCACTTATCGGGAATCCCAATTATTCTTGCATGAAGGTTTTTTAAAAATTCAGGCGATGCGTGTCAAATTTCTCTGGGGAGGTTCTATGGTCAGCAACAAACTAGTTAAAGTGTCATGGGAAGATTGTTGCAAACAAACCGGAGGATGGTTTAGATCTGAGGGACTTATGTGAATTGAACAAGGCTTCTATTTTCTACTAGCTTTGGAGGCTTACTCAACCACCAGGGCAATCTGTTTGGGTTGATTGGGTTCATAAAACTTTGCTTAAAGAATGTTCTATTTGGACTCTTAAAAAACTATGGTACTGGTATGCTTCTTGGGGTTTGTTAGGTCCCAAAGTATTGTAGAAGGGGGGGTTGAATACAATACTCAAAATTATTTCGATTTCTTTTTGAGTTCTTCGTTAAGTTCAAGTAATCGAAACAAACACAAACAAGTCGAT
>PHNY01022026.1:15838-28438 GCA_003724115.2 Anethum foeniculum | reverse complement strand
AATTGAAAATCAAATCTTATTTTACTTATAAAAATTAAGTTACTTATTTTCAGAAAAAGTACATATACACGTACTTTTTCTACTTATAAGTTACTTATAAGATTTGCCAAACGGGCCCATTGTGTTGACTTTATTTTTATTTTTTGACTAAAGGTTGACTTTATATCGACGAGGTCTTCCCCTGCTAAAGAGTGAGCAAGTAAATTATTAAAATTTTATTGATAGATACATTTACAATATTTTTCAAAGAATCGCGGTGGAACAACAATTGTACCCTGCTCTTTTAATCAAGTGATTGTAGAATGTAACTAACCTGTTCAACAATCATATATTACAAAAGTGTCTATACCTAAAAATATATATTGTGACAATTTCTGTAGTTACGTGGAATTTACTCAATTTTTAAATGCTAGTTTTATCTGTGCCCTCCTCTTCTGATGAAGCGGAATCTATTTTTCTTTTTTTAATAATATGTTGACTGATTTATTTGGTAACTTAATGTCTTGTGTTAATTTACTTAACTTTTAATATTTAATTTCATTAATGTTGTAATTAGAAATATCATGAGTTTTCAGCTGTTTCAAGACTCTGGTTGATAGTATGTGATTTGTAAAAGGCCAATTTACAAGCAATTATTAAGTCCAAGCCCAGAACAAAGTCTACAAGGTCGTCAATGCCTACAAAGTCTACAATGCATGCAAAGTCTACAATGTCTGCAAGGTCGGCATTGCATGTAAAATTCACAATGCCTCTAAAGTTCGTAAAGTCTGCAAGGTTCACATTACCTGCAAGGTTTGCTTGCATGCAATATCCACAATGCCTCCAAAATTTGTAAAGCATGCAAGGTCCACATTGCCTGTATGGTTTGCATTGCACCAAAGTCCACAAGGCCTACATGGTCAACTAGCCTGTAAGGTCCATAAATGCACAAGGATTGGACATGACATATTGCACAATAATACATTGTTCACAAAGCATGCAAGGTCCACAGTGTGACAGTGTCTACAAGGTCTACAAAGTCTGCAATGTCCACATAACCCACAATGGTTAGACATGGCATGTTGTTCATAGACAAAGTTTAGACATGTACGTGCAAGACAAAACTAACAAAGGACAAGGTACTGACACCCGCAACAAAGCTGGTACAAGTACATGATCTGGACATCGGGACAAAACACAACTAACACAAGGTTGACATTGACCCCCGACCAAGATCCTGATTTGTAGCCCTTGTCCCCCACGTGGACAAGCTTTCATGTGCCTTGCACATGACATGAGCCTATAAATACCCCCTAGTCACTTCAATGCAGAGGATTCACACATTTTTCATATTCTCACTACATTGAATTCACCGATAAGTTTTGCTCTACCTTCTCTCTACTTTTTCTCCTTGGAAATAAATATGTAATCAACATACTTATATTATGACTCTCTCCTACCGAATACTTATACACACGCCGGAGGTGCTTACGGGGACATAACCCCCCGCGGGCATTTCCGTTTCAGGGAGCTAGGACACAACAAGATCAACAAGGTCGATAAGATCAAGAAGGTCAACAGGATCAACAAGCCTGGCAAGTCGAACAAGCATGTATTCCAGCATAATACTAAGGAAGTAGAGCCTGACGGTAGAATGACTTATTATTTGGCGCTAGAAGGAGGGGGTTTTCCACGCTCTCGAAACCAGCATCCAACCTACCCTTCTTATCCAAGGGCAAACCCACTCATACATACTCTACAAGCTCATCTATGAACTTACCCAACATGCGACCGCAACGCGTAGTTTTATCAACAACAAGCCCCTGTCATCCCGGAGATTGATGATCATACTCACCTTATCTATGTCCGTGTTCGTAATGCAGACACAGGCTCAACCCCCAATGCTACTCGCACAGCTCCGAAACAAGTTCAACTCGTCATCGCTCCAACAACTCTGGATGCACCCGTGATGTTAAACCCTTAGCACTTGACATAACAACATGTCAAATAGAGGAAATCTCAACAAAAGGATGCGCTCATTGCCTTTCTCCAATACATGGTACAATCGGCCCTAGTTATACAGCCTCTGGTCAATCCGAATGAAGATGAATTTGAAGGAAACTCAAGACATTCTCGTGCTCCTTTCATGTCTCAAAGATCAAGGTTAAGCAGTCTCGGATCCTCACAGGACCCCGATCACTCAAGAAATAATGGGAATTTTCATAGTGATGCCACTTGGGCTCATTATAAAAGAAGTCGTGAGTACGGCTTAAGACACCAACTTGAGAATCATCGTCAACGGAGCAGAGCCGGAAGGTTCTAAGAAGCTTGTGATCCTTGTAGTGGTCGGAGGTTGCACACAACGATCATTTAGACATGACACCTCTAAACATGACGAAGTCATGGAGGTTGCGCATAATGCATCAACTTGCAAAATCATCTCCTTCAGTGATGAGGATTACAAATTTGTAGATTATAATCATAATAAAGCCCTTGTCATTACTCTAGACGTAGTCGATCATGATGTACGGAATACCTTGGTAGGTAACAGATCTTATGCAGACATCATCTTTATGCATGCACTCAAAAGAATTAATGTATTACCTACAAACTTAAACAAGTGAATAATCACTCTATGGGTTTGGGCACAATATTGTGCAAGTCGATAGGACAATTCGGCTTCCTATCATCTTCGGATCAAAGCCAAGATAAAATTTCTTCACATGATTATGTTTTGTATTATAAACTCTGTATGCCCTTACAACATCATTCTCGGAAGATCACATTGTCAAAAAATAGAGTTATAACATATACCCTGAACATCAAGGTGAAGTTCCTAACTCCGCAAGGGGTAGAAGTACCTAAAACAGAATCCAAAGTTACGGAGCAATGCTTTGGGGTTGTCCTCGCAATGGGGAAAGCCCACAAAGCCAACATGCTTGCGTTGATAAAAATCTCCACATGCTTGTAGTAGTCATCCATGATGTTATGCATCAATTAAGCAATCTCTGCATCTCTGGACTAAGCTGTCTCCCTCTTCTTCAACTCGATACCCGCTGACTCACTGGCATGGCTCTCACGATTCGTGGTAAGCTTTATGACCACCCCGGTCTACTCCTTCTAGAGATTTCAGAAAGAAGAAAGATGAGCATCACGCTCACCCTTCACCTTCTGAAGGTCACTCTCCAGTAATTTTATTTTGGACTCACTACCGTTAGCAAGATTCTTCGCCATTTTAGCATGATTCTTATCCTTAAAGAGCACATCTAACGTCGCACAAATGATGGAAAAGATCTGTACAAATAAATGAAAGCAAATTATAATGAATTGCATGATGTGTGATATCACTACGCCATAGATGGCCTATAGTTACATTTCAGCATGGGTGTTACCTTAGCGTATGTTACTATACGTATGAAATTTTCACCCTATCACAACATATGCATTGGGGGGTTACCAAAGCCATAAGAGTATGTTGTCATAGGTCACCATGGTGTTACCCGCAACAACACAAGTTATTATGTTAACATAGACTATAAACAAAGAAAATTTTAATTTTAACAAAAAATTATAAAATAAATAAATTAAATCTAGCTTTAGATAATAAAATTCACTGATTTGTCTTAGAAAGTAAAAGTACATCAAATAAATGATTTATTTACATTTTATAAATATTAAAATAGTTTATTAGGATATCAAATTAAATAATATTTCTTCATTATTTATTATAATAAAACTTAAAAATTTTATGTGAGAAACACTAAACTGTTTCTTTATAAAAAAAATCCTGTAACACTTTAAATTTTTACAAATTTAGATTAATAGATTAATTTTAATTAGAGTAAATAAAATTTGTGTAATTTATATATTACAATATTTATAAAATTGAAAAAGAAAATGTAAATTGTAATTGTAATAATATTTTTATATATTAATTAATAATAAATGAATTGTAATAATTATAACATGTAGAATATAAAAATATTATAAAATTTATAAATTAAAAAAAACTGAAATAGATAAAATTGGGCTGGGCCGCTTAAATTTTGGGTTGGGCTGGGCGGCTGAATTTTTGACATAGCGGCAAACAAAATTTTGAAACCGAGCCAAAAAAGAAAGGGGATTCAATTAAGTTAACACACTCCACTCACTCTCACTTATCTCTTTCTCTGCTCTCAACATATTCATCTCTCCCTCTCTCTAACAAAACATGTTTAATTAAGGTCCAATTAAGATTTCGGGTTCAATTAGGGTTTGAGAAATAATTTGGGTTCAACTTCCTCTTCTGATTTCTAGCTGCTTTTAAGTTCGATTTTGAGGTATAACCTCAAATTAAGTACTAGATAAAGAAGGCAGCGAGTCGGCGGAAATATTTTCTTTATAGAAAAAATGGTAACAATGATATCCCTGAAGATGCCAATGAACATCAATCTCCTCTCTCTCTTAAATCTCATCATTCAGGTAACTTGTTGGGAATTATTAAGGGGCTTTATGTAGATTTTTATTGTATGTATTGATTTGAGGTTTGTTTGGGTATGTATGTACAGATTGCCCAGGTCATGGTGGAAAATCTGATGTTTGTGCTGGTTTCCCTAATCAAGAAGCTTGTGTTGCTGCCCTCAAAGACCGTGACCCAGGTTCTCTCTCTCTCTCTCTATTAATTTTTAAAGTTATCGGGTGAGGTTAGGAGTAGGGTATCATGCTTGTATATTGTCAATACATGCTCAAAATCCTATTTTTGCGATTGGAGGGTGGATGTTTTGGTGCCCATCTTTGAGGCATTAATAAATCGTTAATGTCCAAATTAATTCTTTTGAGATTATTGCAGTCTGGTATCATTTTAAGTTATAAATCAAACGATCTTTGATTTCATCGGTATGTTTTTAAAGAGCTTTTTGGTTGATTCTGTATATGATCTATGCCTGCTTAGCTGGTTTTGTCTTTGTAATCTATGTCAAATGGATTCATATGAAGATTTTTCAATTTGTTAATGTTCTAGTTTTGGTTCGATTTGTTAATATACTTACATGCAAAATAATTTTATTAATAGGTAATATAATTACGAAATAGTTTGTTGTAAATATACTTTGAAGAACACTAATAATGGTATTGGTGCAGATAGCCACTATTAAGAACATGGATAATGATAATAAATATATATTTGATGTGATGAATGGTAGAATCCTTTAACATTACTTAAAATTATTGTTATGTGAATCAAATTCATTATATAAGCTTCTAATACATAATAAACTAATGAGAACTCCTTCCAGGTTTCAATGAATCATGATACTAGTTTGTATAAAGGATAACTCTGTTCTTTCCAGCGTGAATATAACATTAAATGAATGGTTCCTCAAGAATGGAAAAGATTCTATTCTTACTATTATATCAGTTTGCCATACTTTGCAGGTGTTTTTCAACGGAAAAACATAAGGTAAATGGACAAATGTGAGGATTGTGATTTATGAGGTAGTGTTGTCTCTTCAACCATGTACTCTTTATAAATTAAGCTCTGTTTTTCAGGAGGTGGAGAGTTCTTTTCGACTATGGGGTTCTACTAAAGGTGATGTAATTCATCCAGCTGATTGCGTGCATGAGCTGCTTGACCAAGTTAGGCGCCATAAAGTTAATATTGACGGCATGTAACCACTGTGATGGTGACCACCTTGATTCTAGAGGTATATTGTGCGGATCTTGTGCTTATTAGCATTACTTTAGTTACAATCACTAGAATGAATTGGTCAAAATGTTGACCATTATTTCCACTAACTTAATATCTGAACTGTAAATTCATGTGTTGTAATCGGATCCTTGGATTCATGCCCCTACTTCATAGTGCAGAATAAATCAATGGAGAATACTTAGGCACTAAATATACAATCTTGTTCCAGGGTTCAAGCCTTGCCGGAAAAATGGGCGATTAATTCTGTTTATTGTTGGTAAAAGAAAGCTTTTGTGAAAGTGTTGTTTATATTGCGTAATGAAAGAACATGTTAAAAAGGTGACATCTAATATTCCTTATTTCCAATCAGCTTTTGGTAGTTGTCTTGTCCTTTGAAGATTTCGGATGTACATAATTTTTAGTTGTACCCCAAGTAATTATGTAATTTGTGGTTAATCTTCTGAAGTGATTTAGTGGACTAAATCCTTTACTTGTATCAGAAAAATCTGTGAAAACTTGGATAACAATCTCAGATCTTAGTGATTCTGAAACGAAAAGAAGGCACATATTACAGTTATTGAAGCTGGAGTTATAGTTGGTAATGCTATAATTATAGTTGTTTTGCAGGTGTTTCCAAACAAAAAGGCTGCTGCAACAAGCTACGATGAAAGGAAGAGTAGTACTTTGGTTGTTGCAATTTCCACCAAAAGTATCTAGACTAACAAAATGATAATGATTAATATCACTGTAACAAGGGTATTAAGTTGCTTCACAGCTCTTTTGGTGTCATTTAATGCATGCGCTAGAGCTTTTCGACCATTGTAAACCTTCACCTGTATCAGTGATAAGGATTTATATCATGAATTAAGAAATTATTCATTACCAATGATACGTCAGGGTTTAATTAGTAGTAAATCATCGTCCAAACGGAAAGGAAAAAAGATATATTTCTTGTTTACTAATAATAGAAGTTGTTGTTAATTATCCTAGAGACTAGAATCCTATAGTTTTCTGACCCCTTGCATTATTAGCAACTCCAGCATTAGGAACAGGATTAAGTACAGTACAGCCTACTTAAAAGGATAGGGGTTTTGTCTAAATTATAGGTAGAATGCAGGTTTTACAACTATTTTATGAATGCAAACCCATCTGCACTAGGACCTTAAGTATGACGTCTATCTCATCCTGCTAAAGGAAAAGAAACAACTATAATTATAGCATTACCTTAAGCTGGAAAAGGACCTTAAGTATTACTCTGTACTCAAAATTACCTTGCAAATAGTTGGTGGCTTGTTATAGCATTCGGGTTTCTTTCCCTCCGTCAATACTTTTTTTTTGTCTGACTCTGGTCTGCTTAATCAGACACAAATATTCTTTTTGTTTCATCTGCAGTGTTTATTGTTATTTTCCAAAATGCCAGAGGAAATTACTTGTGGGTTGTTTTGATGTATTTATTTTTGTTTTTACAGGGGACGGTGTCTGATGCAAGCAAGAAGAAGGCTTCCCAGAAGAAGGCAGCTGCTAAAAGGAGTGGAAAATAAGTGGTAGCTGTTAATGCTAAGATTGTTTACTATTACAGATTTTGATATAGTACTTGATGATACTAGAATGTAGTTTTTACAGAAAATGATTGACCTATTTGTAAAAATTCATGAGTTCTATATTTGTTAATTTAATTTGAATTGTTAGTTCAATTATTCTTGAAATATTTTTATTTATATTTTTGATTTAAATATTTGTTTATTTATTATTATAATTGTGAAAATTTAAGAAAAAATAAGCAAAAACAAACTATTGAATATGAATTTTTAAAAACTATTTAGGTGGGTCCCATATAAAAGTAGGCCCCAGATTTGTGGGGCCCACTTTTTTTTTTTTAGAAATCTGAACATTTACTGCAACATAAAAATTGTGTTGTTGTAGGGTGCTATTACAACATTTATGTTGGTCTATTGTAACAGCTGAGACTATGTTAGTTGAGACCTGTTTTGATGTTACTATAGATACCTATGCTAACTAGCTATGACCCAACATAGCTTTGGTGTTGCTATAGCCTTTTTTGGGCCTATAGCAACATCAAATGGGGTCTATAGAGATACAATTTTGGTGTTGCAATAAGCCTTTTATGGCGTAGTGTATGTATACAATGTACACAATATATGAAACGTAAACAATGTATGTGATGTCCAAAGTTTACAAATAGTTAAGTCAAACCTTTGCATTACGAGTTTGAAATACCATAATGAACTCTACATCCTCCATGCTCGTATAATGCTCAGTATCTGCGGAAATCCTAATGGCTTTCAATGTATCCCACGTCTTTCGGCCCTCCCCGGTCCAACCATTACGAGTCTTCATATCCAAAGCAGACCATCCAAGTTCCTCCTCCGGCTCAGTCAGCATCACATTTGGTAGCCTCGGACAACGAATAATAGACATCACCCCTAAAGCAATCTCAGAACCATCTACAATAAGGCCATCATAACCGGATCCAGCACCTGATCCCCTAACTGTCTCCAAGTGACCGTGAGACCCTAACTCCAGAGCGGGCAATGTCCAAAGCTACAAACTCCACATCTACATGTCCCTCGGACACAAAACCTTCGCGAATAACTAAATCATTAAAACGGCTCTTAACCATATTAGACCCCTTCTTGGCGGCTCTATTAACCCTTTGAAAAGAACTAGACTAAACAGACCTCTTCTTGCTCACAATCCCACCAGACTTAGCATCATAAATTGACTGTCCCACGAAACAAACATCAAACTGTCAATATCCGTATTTGTGGGTATCACCTCGGAAGCACCGTAACAATATAGCAAAGAAATTGTCAATACACTAGCCACAAATCTGGAAGTTAGACTATGCTACAATGAGTATTTACTAGTACTACAAGGTGTATAGGGTAGATAAGGCACATAATTAATGCAAATTACGCAACGTATACAAATTGTGCAAGTAATGCAAGTTCAGAAAAGTAAGAAAAGTTATAAAAGGTGCACATTGTGTGACATTCTACAAGGTACAGAGTGTGCAAAGCATACATTGTGCAGAGTGTGCAAAGCATACAAGGTCCTCTCGAGTAACACCTCCACTTAAGTCATTGGACCAACCTAAACTTAAGTGGGGGCAATAAAATTTTTACATGTTAATCCCTCTCGAGGTCAACAAGGTCCCCTCATATCAACTCGTCCTCGCGGAAAAAACCTCTATGAAAGACCATTCGGACCAACAAAGTCCTCTTGGATCAATTCATCCTCTCAGACAGAACTCATAACCACACCATTTATTACTCCCTCATCCCTCTAAAGTGGAATGAGGGAGTGGGGGGCAAATGATAGTATGTGATTTGTAAAAGGCCAATTTACAAGCAATTGTCAAGTCCAAGTCTAGAACAAAGTCTACAAGGTCGACAATGCCTACAAGGTCTGCAATGCATGCAAAGTTTACAATGCCTGCAAGGTCGGCATTTCACGTAAAATTCATAATGCCTCTAAAGTTCGTAAAACCTGCAAGGTCCATATTACCTGCAAGGTCTGCATTGCATGCAATATCCACAACGTCTCCAAAGTTTGCAAAGCATGCAAGGACCACATTTCCTGCATGGTTTACATTGCATCAGGTCCACAAAGCCTACAAAGTCTACATAGCCTGTAAGGTCCATAAATGCACAAGGATTGGACATGACATATTGCACAATAATACATTGTTCACAAAACATGCAAGGTCCACAGTGTGACAGTGTTTACAAGGTCTACAAAGTCTGCAATGTCCACATAACCCACAATGGTTAGACATGGCATGTTGTTCATAGACAAAGTTTGGACATGTACGTGCAAGACAAAACTAACAAAGGACAAGGTACTGACACCCGCAACAAAGCTGGTACAAGTACATGATCTGGACATTGGGACAAAACACAACTAACACAAGGTTGACATTGACCCCCGACCAAGATCTTGATTTGTAGCCCTTGTCCCCCACGTGGACAAGCTTTCATGTGCCTTCCACATGACATGAGCCTATAAATACCACCTAGTCACTTCAATGTAGAGGATTCACACATTTCTCACATTCTCACTACATTGAATTCACTGATAAGTTTTGCTCTACCTTCTCTCTACTTTCTCTCTTTGGAAATAAATATGTAATCAACATACTTATATTATGACTCTCTCCTACCGGATACTTATACTCACGCCGGAGGTGCTTACGGGGACATAACCCCCCGCGGGCATTTCAGTTTCAAGGAGCTTGGAGACAATAAGATCAACAAGATCGACAAGATCGATAAGGTCAACAAGGTCATCAAGATCAACAAGGTCGAAAAGGTTAACATTGACCCCCGACCAAGATCCTGATTTGTAGCTCTTGTCCCCCATGTGGACAAGTTGTCATGTGCACATGACACGAGCCTATAAATACCCCCTAGTCACTTCAATGCAGAGGGTTCACACATTTCTCACATTCTCACTACATTGAATTCACTGATAAGTTTTGTTCTACCTTCTCTCTACTTTCTCTCTCTAGAAATAAATATGCAATCACATACTTATATTATGACTCTCTCCTACCGGATACTTATTCTCATGCCGGAGGTGCTTATGGGGACATAACCCCCCGCGGGCATTTCTGTTTTAGGGAGCTTGGAGACAACAAGATCAACAAGGTCGACAAGATTGACATGGTCAACAAGGTCGATAAGGTCGTCAAGATCAACAAGGTCGACAAGATTAACAAGGTCGACAAGGTCCACAAGATCAACAAGGTCTACAAGATCAACAAGGTTAACAGGATCAACAAGCCCAGCAAGCCCAACATGCATGTATTCCAGCATAATACTAAGGAAGTAGAGCCTGATGGTAGAACGACTTATCAAGACCAAAAATTGCAAACGAGATTGAGAAACATAACCTAAACGAGCATGTAGAAGTCAGAAGATAAAATATTTTAACGAAAAGAGAATAAATTAATAGTAAGAGTTCCAAATGGCAAATATATTGACTTCATCCAGAACATAAATTCCTCCCTAGATACGACCTTTCGCGATTACCTTTTAAGATCTCGGATTCTTAACACAACAAGTAGTAGAAGAAAATGAAATCAAGTATCTGATTTAAATAATAGACTAACCGAAATAAGATTTAACAAGAGGTCTGGAATAAAATAAAAATTAAAAAGAGACACAGTCGAAGTAACAACAAAGCCAACACCTTGCAACGACATAAGTGTGCTATCAGCAGTCATGATGGATAACGATGAATAAGTAGATAACAAAATAAAAGATAACCAATGCGGAGACATATGATGAGATGCACCCGAATTCAGAATTCGTAAAGAAGAAAATATACTTAAAGTACCAATTAACAAAATACATGTAGACGATGAAACATACATGGCGAGATATTGCTAAAAGTAAACAAACCAAATCAGAAATAAAGTCGAATCCAAACTTGACCACCAAATTCGAACTGTATCCAAATTTAATTACCAAATTCAAAAGAACCAAAATTTTCAATCCGAAAGCAAATCTAAAACAAATTCCAATTTTAAATCCAAGACCAATATTAAATTTAAAACAAATAAACTAATTGACTACAACTAGAATATCCCAACAATCAAGTAAATAGAGAAACTAATCAATCAACAATACCCAAATTAAAGATCAATAACAATGTACAACAGTCTGTTTGAACCATTAGAATTTGATCTTCTTGAGGTCCAAATACAATCTTCAAAGTTTGAAATTTTGGTACCGGTATAAAGAAAAAGTGGTTAAAATTTCAGGACGATCCAATGATTTTAACTCCGGGAATCATAAAAACAAGTTGGATGATTTGGATAGAAAATTTTCTACAAAAACTTTATTTTTGTAGTGTAACTCGATATGTCTAATGATTCGATCTTGAACACCATGTTAACTTTCGATATACTAATCTATAACCCGTGCGATGCACATATTAATTTTAATATTTTTTATCTTATTATTAATATAGTATTTAATATCTTTTTATAAAGAAAATAAATTATAAAATATAAAAATATGTATCTTTATAAGATGATTTTTAAATATTTTTTATATTATGTTATTGGAAAGATTAAAACCTTGTAATAATTAAAATATTAGGATAAAAATAATTTTTTTTGTATTGCATCTAAAAATTTTGATATATTTATTTTTACGTGTACTACGTACAGATTTTTTTTTAATTTGATGTACTTTTATGAGTTTTTACCGGTCAAGATAGTGTTTCGAACAATGAACAACTTTTTTATAGGTCCAATTTTATGGGACATCTTTTTTGGTATTCCTGGTCTGCTTCATTTTTTTTATGCCAATCTTTTTGAATCATTAAGTTGACTAATTTTTTCGCTGCAAATGTTGTTGTGGGTCGTGACCCAAGTTTGAATTTCCTCTGTGTCTTTGATTATTTAAATTTCTTAAATAAATTTTGAAGTACTTGATTTGTAATATAACAGTCTAGGAAGAAGGTGAGGGTGGATCGTAAATTGTTGAACTTAGTTATGTCAAATATATGAATTAAATTTTTTTATAAATTATATGTATTTAATTCTTTTGGAAGATGCTAACTAGTTTTTAAGGAAATTGGTAACCAATTAATTAAATTATCTTATATTAGCTTTATACCCGTGCAATGCACAGGAATTCTTATAAATATCTATTATTATTAAATTTAATTTGAAAATTCTTTTAAAGTTTCTTATAAATTTTTGTTATAAGAATAATTTTTAATTTTTAAATATATTTAATAGTTTTGATCTTAGTTTTTGGTTATTTATATGTATATTTTTAATATAAATATAAATAGTGTTATTTCTTATTTAATATATTATTTTCACTTATATTTAATATAATTTTTATTTAATACATAATTTGAATTTGAATTTAATATAAATGGTGACTTCAATTTATAGAATTGTTTGTCAACTTTTT
>PHNY01021988.1:4046-17994 GCA_003724115.2 Anethum foeniculum | reverse complement strand
GAAATAGAAGTATTATAATTATATACTATTTGGAAAATTTATTATTTAATTAAAAAGTGGTTTCGCTTATTAATAAAGATTATAGATATTATTTTTTGTTGTAGTGAATCAAAACGAGAAAATTTTGTATAGGCCTTCTTGTATTAAAAATACCCTTTTAGGATTTTTTTTTCTTTGACAAGTATTCTTTTAGGATTCAAATTCTTCGTATTTTCTTCTTTTTCAATTCATATTAAGAACATCGATTATAGAAAATAATTTTTTTTGTCCAGCCAATAATTTAAAAAGTGGGGTAAAACGTAGCCTTCATCTTGTAATTTAATGTATTTTTATTTCGTTAACGGCGCATAGTTAACGGCACTTACGGGTGCCACCTATTTAAAAGACGGAAGATAAGTTTAGCCACCAACCTGTCATTTTTAAAGTCTGAGCCAACATTTTTCTAATTTATGAAAACTTTAGCCACCTTCATGCTTTTTACTCATAATTATATAACTGTGAAGTAAGTACCAAAATTTTGTATTTTGATAATTTGTGTACCAATAAAACAAGGTTTTGCTTATAAATAAAGGGTATAGATTAGTGAAATACATTGTTCTTTGGAGCACAGTTGCCCTATTTGATGTTAGTGGGAATGTGGGATCTGGCAAGGACCACTGCGAGAATCAAAACTCCCCATCCTTAAACATCAGACAAGTAATCACTGTTTAAACGATTAGATAAGATGATTGCAAGAATAAAACCGAAAAAAAAAACAGTGTGATGAACTTCTCATCAACTGCAACCAACATGTTCAAATCGAGAAACTACTTGTAAGCAACCACAATGTGACTTACAAATCGACTAAGAGAGATCACAGTCGAAGCGCCAAAGCTAGTAATTAAGCTACTCAAGTCTAGATAGATAGGACTTGTCACTAGGTAAAATCAAACTCGATAGTTATCTGCTAAAGTACAGTGCCAATCTCATCTCCTATAGTTCTCCAGCATACATTATTCGTCCAAAAAGTTAAACTGATATTTAGACAACTGCTGAGGAATGGTGGATAAAACAGGCCCATACCTCTGCAAGTAATATGAATGGACAAAATTAGAAATAATCATAACATATTTAAGGACTACAAAAGAGCAAGCGCTGAAACTTCTCATGTGACATATATATTTTGTTATAGAAAAACAAAATCAAATAGAGTGAAATTTTTTGATATGGCATGAAGAAATTATTTGCCTGCACAAAACATTTGAACATGTTTTGCTCTTCTGTATCTAAGGATAAGGTTTTACAATACAATTCAATACTAATTTTTCTTTGACCAAAAAATTTTGAATTAATCACTATACCTGAACATTGTCGTAGAGTTCGAACAATGGAACAGCCAGAAGTTTCCAATTCTTTGGAACTGCGAAGTACTCTTTCTCAGACAAATGAACGAGAAAAAGTTTCTTGCACTCCTGCATTACAGAAAAGGTGGCCACCAATATCATCTTCTATACGTGAGGAGATCAAAAAGCAGGAATATTAAAATTACATACAGGGTTGTTACAATATTACCTTGGGTTTTGTTATATGAGCAGGGCAGTACGGGTAGATTACAGTCTCAAAGTTAGGTCTCCACCACATACCAACACATTCCCCTATCTGTATATAGTTGCATAATAAACATAAACCAAACTTCAGAATCATACAAGATAGTATAACAGTAAACGTGAAAATCGATAGAAAGTGAGAGTTTTTGGGATCTGAGCAGCAGAATGGCATACTATATTACCTTGCCACTTTTTTTTTTGGTATCATACTCTTATAAACAAGCTTCAGATCCCGGTTTGTAAATGCTCAAACACAAAAATACAGTAGGAAGTAGTACCTCCCAATCAGGCTGAAGACCAGGTGATGTAGGCCCAAGCTTGCTCGACAGCTTTCTTTTCAGGCCTTCAACTTCTAAAACATCATAAACAAGTATTGTATCTTCAATACAATGCAAAAGAAAAGACCGTATGCAATTTCGATAAACCAAAAATAAATTAATACTACCACTTTCTCCTGGCTTGATACGCCCACCAGGAAGTTTGGAGAAAGTGTCCCCAATTTGCAGAAGAAGAATATGGGGATGATTATGTTCATGCACCTGCGAAACCGAACATTGAATTCCTCATCTTAATTATCTCACAGTTACTATAATCAGCTCAGCTCCGTGTACAGAATAAGTTGATAAAACAAAACACCTTTATTCGTAAGCTCAATGGGACATCATTTTAGGAGTAACGGGATCAACCTTTCAAGTGACTTAGTGTTGATCAGACTTAGAGCACACAACCAACAATTTTTTTGGCTAAGCATAAAATTACTCACTTTACAATCACAAGGAATGACAATATAATTGCGAAGCTGTAACTTTGAGAATCTTAGGTGCATTATACATTTATACCATGATATCGGTAATGAGCTTATGTTGTATCTAAAATTTAGAATTACTATGTCATGTGTATCAAAATTTTAATCACTATGAATACTTGATCACCAATTGTATCTACTAGTCACATAAATAAGTAATAATTACTTAACAAAATAGTACTATAACATTAAGAAAAACACTTAAAAGTAAATTAATTAATTACATGAATGTGTGTGCAGATTAAGATAAGGGAACATACCAACAATATTCCTTCAACACTAGTCCTCATGCCCTCTTTCTCGTAACTGCACAAACAATAAAAAACACAAAAAGGACTTAACAAAAAAAATATAATCACAAAATTTACAATCTAGGCTACTTAAAAAAACTACATACACATTATGTACAAATAACCCTCAAACAATTTAGCAAAATTTAGCAAAAATCTTGCTCTTGAATATAGGATAAATATAAATAAATAAATGTACAAACTTGGTTTTCATGCGAGCAAGACGATCAGCAACAGAAGTGTCTTTTTCCATCTTGGGCTCTTTGGTTCCAAATGTGTAGTTTGATACTTGGTATGTGTTTATCACAGGTCTCACCATTTTTCTTAATCTGCACAAACGAGAGAGAGAGAGTGTGTTTTGAGGGTGGGTTTCTGAAAATTGCAGTAGAGATATTAAAAATAGGTTGGAGATATAAAGAAACAAGGGATAGTGATGTTTCTAGTAAAATCCTAGGGGGTTACTTGCGCTGTATTTTTGTTTCTTCCGTAGGCGACGAATTTTACATCGGTTACTTGATTAAAACTGCCGTTCTTTCCATTTTCTATAAATTTATTATTATCTTTTTATGGGTCCATGGAAAAATAATATTGGAAATATATTTTGAAAAATTGTTTTTGCACAGACTGTTTTAATTCAATTTTTTTTTCTTTCTTCCATTAAATGAAATACATTTACTTATTACTTTTTAATCAAAATTTAAAATTTAAAAAAACCTTAATTTGAGACTGATAATATATTTTAAACTGTATTTATAAATTTTTAAGCATGTATAACTTAATAACAGCACTCTTAATATATAAGATAATGTATGTACTTTTGTTTCTGACACGTAACCTAATAATCTAATAACCTAAAAGAAGCGCGCAGTTTTTTTATTTTTAACCTAAAATACTACCCTGGCAACAAACTAACGGACGACAATTTTTTATTTTAACCTAAAACACATATACGCTGATAATTTGTTAGTAAAATTATCCCTTTCAAGATCTTTAATCTAAAAATACCAGAGAAATCTACAATCATATATATGAATACACAGATTTAGTGTAAACTATACAATTTTATATAAAAAAATTAATTATTACAATTTGGCTTTTAATTTTACTAATCATGCAAAATTTTAATTATGTATCTGAGAAATATACCTCTGATTAATATCATATACAACTTTTTAATCACCATGATGCTAATATTCAAAAATTTTACTGACTACTTCTTAATCACCATGATGCTAATATTCAAAACTTTTACTGACTTTAAAATTGTGATTTTGTACTCCAAAAACTCTATGTATAGACATGGTAAACCTAAGAGATGTGATCTTTTTATAAACAAAAAGTGTACATACTGATTTGTAAAGATCAAATTTTCAACTTTTATTATTGACCATCTTATAAGTTTTTTCTTGAACAAATAATTTTTTTCATAATTGATGATTAATCAAACTTAATAAAATAATATTTTATTATACAATTTTAAGAATTACATTTTTACCTTTCATGAGTTTAATAAAAAATATAAGTGATAATTTTTTTTTATTTTACTAATGCTAATGTGAAATTATAAGTTCATATTTTCAAAATACTGCTAAAATAATAAATTTTAAAAAATATAAATTTTTTTATTTTTTCCCTAAAATTGGTGTTTTTAAAAATTTTTATCTAAAAAATATAAAAAATTAAATATTTTTTTTAAAAAAATATGATTTTGCAACCAAATACGTTTGCAACCAAATGCACGTAACCACATGCAACCAAGTAATAAAACACAACTTAAATTATCTTTAAAATTGTAAAAAACAAATGTTGCATATGTTATTTTAGTTGCAAACTGTATTGTTACAAATATTTTTAGAAAATAATAAAATTGTAAAAAAGTTAAAAAAAAAGGTATTTTTGATAATTTCTCTTAAATTTAATCAAATTTCTTAGTTTTACGTATAGTATCAATTCTATCACTTTTATTAACTGATCGTTAGTAATTTTTTTAACAAAACTAATGCAAACTTATATCTAATGTAAAAAAATGTTGCATATGTTGTTTTGGTTGCAAAATGTATAGTGACTATATACACAAGATGTCAAAACTAATATCTAAATGCACAAATAAAATATGTACCACTTATCAAAATTTAATCTTCAATCTTACTATATTCATAAGCTTCACTAAAGAACTTCTTGATCAAGTTCTCTTTAACTATATTCAAATACATCTCCAATATTTTGTTCATAGCCTTAGCTCTGGATTCAAATCATCTATATGAAAGATATCATCCTTCACATCATTCACTTTTATCCTGCTGTAGAGAGATCATCAAGTTGAATCACTCATATTTCTTTACGGATTGAAAGTGATTTTGTGATCTGAGCTCATCCTCTTGGCATATCAATGATTGTTTCATCATGAAGCTCATACTTTGGAGTGTATGGATATGTAGTTTTCTTTAAAATTCCTCTTTGTTTGATAGAAATCTGCTTCTTGAGGAATTCTGCCCATCTTGCAGTTGTAGAGTTAGTTATTTTGAGTAGATACAACACATACTCTAACTCCTGCCAAGATTTGATCAAAACATTTTCTTCAAATACTCTGAGCCTTTTACCAGTATTCAAGAAATACATCGCTTCTCTTTAGGTGTGTTCCCATTAAAATAATCAAGTACAACATGTACTGAAATCACCTTATCAAGATGCTTCAGTTGAACTTGTTCACCTAATTCATTAGTGAGAGCTCTGGGGTCTTTAATACTCAAAGCACTGCCTTGATATACCCTCTCTCCTTTAACACCAAGTCTGTCTGTCTCTTGTTCCAGGCTGCCTAGCAAACACCTTTTCACTATAAACTTTCTTCCATAACTAATCTTTCCCAGGATATGCTGATTTATTTTTCCATAGTAACTTTCTCTTTTCTGTAGCAGAAAGTTGTGTAAGATCAACTTTAGGAGTATAAGCATTTGTACTTCCTCCATCGGGATTTGCATCAGAGTTTATGTCATTAGAATTTGAGATATCAGGAGATAAGACTTGTACTTCAGAATTATGTGTAACATCAACTTGAGTAGCGTCAGAGGTTGATAGAGGCTGTATATCAGAATTTATAGCTTCAATTTGAGCATTGTCAGTGATTGAAGTCTTCTCTTATAACTTTTCAGCCCAATCAGCACCAAGAATCATTTGTCTTTTACCATTGCTGACTTGAAACTGAGTTTCTTCTTTAGTTAATTTCCCATCATCATCTGCTTCAGCCCAGCATTTATTTGGTTTCCCAAAGATTGGATCAATGTAGACCTTAGCAGACTCTGATAAAGTTTCTTCAACCTTCTTCTTCCCCTTATCACTCCTATCATCTTGTAGAACAACCTGAGATCTAGTCACAGGTCTGTAAGAGTTTGTGTTGCTGACTTCTTTGATCACAATACCTTTCTCCCTAGGCCTTTATATCATCTTCTTTGAAAAATTAGTAATAGCTTTTGCAGCATCAGTATTTGATTTTGAACTTAGAATAACAAAATCTTCTTTTATCTGTCTGATATGCTCTATATCTACCCAGGATGCTCTTTTTCAAACATTTTATTGGCAACAGCATTATCAAATTGTTGAATTTTAGGATCCTTGCTGTACAAGGTTATTTTTTTGCCTCTAAACTTCAATGTTTGCATAAACTGACTTGCCTCAGCACCAACTTCAACCAGCCTGGTCTTCATTAGCACTTGTCACTGTCAGATTTTACTTCTCAGTAGTTGTTATCTGAGTAATAGTAGTCAGTTTCTCTATTTGAATAAGAGTCCTACATCTTCCTCTTTCACCAGCTCTTCCTCCACCCCTAGTCTTCACAATCTGGGTAGTGGTTTTTGATACACCAGTAGGGCCAAGATCCTTATTACTTCTGATTGATTTGCCAACCTTATTACCACCATCAGCAACATCATCATCATTCTTAGACATAGAAATGCTAGGTGAGCGTTTAGACTTTTGTAACTTCTCCCCCTTTTTGACATCATCACCGAGGTTGAGAGAAACAAGAAGTTCCATGGAAGTTTGTATCTCTTCCAATTGACCTGACATCTCCTCCTGCCTTTTCTCAATCCTGTCATGTCTCTTAATAATAGGTTTTAAAAGCTTCTTCAACTTCATGTTTTGCTTGAACTTGAAATCATCAAGAGCATTCTTGAGTGATTCAACGGAAGCTTGAGTTTGCACATGATCAGAGTGAAGAGAATGTACATCATTATTGAAGACTTGAGATGTACAAGTAATTCTGGATTCTTAATCTCTTCCTCAGTAGCAAGAAGATGATCATGAGCAGAGGTGTAGGATATAGATTTTTCAGCATGCCTCCACTGATATCTCCACTCGTCATTTTTAAATTTGGAAGGTAGGGAAAAAATAGTGATCATCATGTTGCTTCCTTTTCTCAGCTTCAAGAACATCATCAGAAAAGATAACTGGTGAGAGATCTTCACTTGAATGAAGAGATACTTTGATTGAACCTTCAAGATCATCATGTGCCACTTCATCTTCAGCATCAGGATTTAGAGCTTCTTCATTCAAGATGACTTTATGGGAGCCAACATCAGATTCATTGCCACCGGTTTGATCAACAACTGTTGCCCATTCATCTCGAGCAACATTGAGATCAGCTCCATCAAGGACATCTACTTCCACCCCTTCTAGAATTTCCAACATTTGAATCAATTCATCAGCAACCACTGAATCCTTTACTTGCAGTGCCTCGTCATCTACAACAACTGTAGCATCAGTATTTGTTGGAGAATGAGGAATATCAGTGTTTGCTGGAATTGCTGCAGTAGGAATGGACTGTTCTATTACTTCATCTTTTTTAAGAACAAGAACAATAGATGGAACAGAAAGAGAAATGGACTGCAGTAAAGTATCAGTTTTTATACCTCAGGAATTGTATCAGTATTTGGTGCATCAGAGTTTGAAGATTTGGCTTGAACAGTCAGAGCATCAGAGCCCATTCCTATTATACTCAGAGCACCTACAAATAAAAACAAAGAACCACTTAGATCTCTATATTCTTTTAAAGTGATCTCACCACTGCTTACTTCTCTCATCTAATGACTTTTAATAGTCAGAGTTTCCTCACTAGGATCAACCACACCCTTTCTCTCATCCACCTCTTCTTTTTCCAGGTCAGGAGCCTGCCTCACTATATTTCTATTTTTCTCTAGATCTTTTCTCTTAATCTCACATGAAAAGCTCAGAAATGGTTGTCCTACAGAAATAAGAGGTTGCTGAGAGGAGTAATCCGTGGTCATATGAAAAGAGGTATCCTCGTGTTGAGGATGTTTATGGTCATCCTATCAGTATATGAGTGAAAAGTAAATTCTGATAAAACAGTATCAGTAAATGTAAATGCTAATAAGTTATCAGAGTTTATACCTTGGTTTGCAGATTCAGGTAGCTCATCTTCTGGCAGTGCTGACAATGAAGGTATTGATATAGCTTCAGTTTCTTGAATTTGTTCTGCACCCTTTACTGCAGCATGCACAATCCCTGAGGTGTCTGGAACCAAAGCAGCTTGCTTCTACTTTCCTTTAGTGTCTGCTTCAACTTTTTCAGCTTAAGGTTCTTGTGGGACAGGAGGTTCAGGAATTGCTGATTCCCTTTGAGAATCAGGTTCTTGTGGATTCCCCTCCTCTTCTGAAGATTGATCTTCAAGAACATGTGAGAGCTTCATACCTGCAAATCTCTTCTTAGTCTGAGCTAAGAGACCCTTGGTGTGCAGCTTGACCTTAGATACTTCATTTATGAAGGTTAGAGATTTCTTAGCAGCAACAACAATCAAAGCATCCGGCTTATGCTTATCAGAGTTTGTGTCTTTATCAGAATTTAGAACTTTGTCTGCTCCAACCCTTTAAGAAGGAGGTTCTCGTGGGGCAGGATCCTAAATAGTTGTTATACCCCTTTGAGATACAAGTTCTTGTGACTGGACCCATGCTGATAGAGTGAGGCTTTGAAAACTCTGGCTGCCTTTGCCCTTGCAAACTCTGATTCAGAGGTCCCTTTTCTTTGAATACCAGACATGATGTCTTGGACTTGATCAATAGTATCTTCAATATTTCTCTGCCTCTTTGAGATAGGAAGATGAGAATCAGATATGTGCATTGCAGCTTCACCATCTTTATGAATTCTTGGGTTAGAAGCAGCATCAGATGCATTTTGCACTTCAGATGTTTTAAACAGTCTCCTCTTTTTGACCACTGACTTTCTTGCTTGGACATCATCAACATTTGATGGTGTCTGTCCAGGGTCACCTCTAGACACAGCTGGAGCTGCATCAGACTTTAAATGTTTGAATTTTGTAGATAACAGAGCATTATCATCATTTGTGTCAAAGTCTGATAGTTTGGCCACAAGCTTCCTCTTTTTAGGTGAAGAAGGTAGTTTTAAGGATCTGGGAGCTTGTGCCACTCTCCCACCTTGTTTCTCTAGTAATTTTTGTTGTGGCTGAAGAGAAGCCCTAAGTCCTGATTGCTGTGGTGCAACATCAGATTTTGCTGGATCCTTTGTTTTACAGCAGATGCCTTTTGAGAGACACCTGAGGTGGCTTGTGTTTGGGATTGTGTTTGGATTGTGGAGCTTGGGTTAGCTAGGGGTGGGGGGTTCCTAGCAAGTTCCCATAGCATAGCTCCTTGTGCATTATCAAGTCCATACATAGTAGGCAAGTTGTGTAACAACATCTGCCTGGCCTGTGCAGGTATTCTCAGGGCTGGAAGCTTGACCTTCTTGCCATTCTTGGATATAAGATCCTTGAAGGCTCTCTTGTTCAACTGAAACACATCAATTTGTTGAGCCTTAGGAATATCAACATTTGATCAATAATAATTAAAAATTAATAAAATCTAGCATAATAGACAGTATTTCTATCTACAGTCAATCTATCACCTATAAAATTCAACAAAGTTCTATCAAAGTTATAATGAGTATCAAATTAAAGAGAATACCTAATATGTTGAGACATTATAGGTAGTGCATCAAAATTGGTGCACTTGTTGCTGAAGGCCCTCGTGATGCAATCGAAATAGAAGTTCCATTCTTTTCTTAATCCAGAACTCTTTAGATGCCCCAGCTTGGCCAATGACCCCTCATACCTAATTAGGGTCAGAAATCTCCTCAAATCGTCATCTGCAATAAACTCTGTGTAAGAGTCATGAACAGGAATATGAAGGGCTTCTCTTACAGTTTGAGGAGTGACCACTTTCTCCTCATCAGAATGTTTGAAGATGATGCTTGGTGTTCCATCCTCACCACAATCATCGAACTGGGCTGTTCTCCAAAACTCAAGAACGTTTGCCCCAGAAACAACATGTGGGTTTGTCAAAGTAAACCCAAATTCACTCACCCTTAACAGATCCTGAATCATATGAAAAGCTGAATCGACTCTATTGTTGCTTAAATGGCTGCATAATTATTGGTCACAAATTCTACTCCATCATAACTGAAATCCTTGGATGCTATTGATGTTCTACGTAAAAAAGCTTGAAAAGGTTTTTAGTGTTTAGAGAGAAAAGAGAGAAAGAAGATAGAGAATTAGAAATGATTTAGGTAAAGTGAATTTTGAAATAAAAATAATTGATTTTTATTCACTTCTCTCTTTTACCGAAGACATGTGCACATGGGTAGGACAGCTGGCAGAGTTTAACTTGAAGGTGTATAATTAGTGGAACAAAGAACTAGACAATATTTAACGTGCACGGTTAAACATGATATATACACAGATATACACATAACATATGAACCGTTTGTCCAAAAAGCACGCCACTAATTTTTATGAGCTATAAATCATATACACATTTTATTATTTATCTTAAAAATACAAATAATTCAAATGAATTATTATAAAGTCTGAAGCCCATCAGTATTTAACCATTGACCAATATTAGAGTTTACAAATACTGATAGGTCAAAAATTTCAGAGTTTAAGAAACAGTAAACAGTGACATGGTATCAATATTTAACTTGCAAAAATTAAATACTTATCAGTAGATACTAAACTCTGATTCTCATATGCCTTAGACATATACAACTATTTATCAGTGTTTGAGAAATGTGCATTGATCATTCCCAATTCATTCACCAGTCTTGTAAAAGTGGATTCACTCAGTGGTTTGGTGAATAGATCTGCTAGCTGTTGATCTGTAGGCACCAAGGGCAACTCCGATGTTCCTTCCATCATATGTTCTCTAATAAAATGATACCTTATACTGATGTGCTTTGTCATTGAATGTTGTACTGGATTTCTTGTCATTGCAATGAAACTTTGATTATCATAATAGATAAGAATTTTAGAATATTCAAACCCATAGTCCATCAATTGATTCTTGATCCAAAGAATCTGTGCACAACAACTTCCTGTAGCAATGTATTCAGCTTCTGCAATGGAAGTGGATATCGACTTTTATTTCTTGCTAAACCAAAAAACCAATATGCCTCCTAGAAATTGGCAGCTTTACTAGTGCTTTTCTTGTCTATTTTGCAACCTGCAAAATTAGCATATTAATAATGTATTAGCTTAAAGTTTGATTATCTGGGATACCACAAATCTAAATTCATGGTTCCTTTGAGATACTTAAAGATTCTTTTCACGACTATTAGGTGAGGTTCCCTTAAATCAGCTTGAAACCTTGCATAGAGACATGTAGCATACATAATATCTGGTCTAATTGTAGTGAGATAGAGTAGAGAACCAATCATACCTCTATAACTAGTTATATATACAAATGAACCAGTATTTAAGTCTAGCTTGGTTGCAGTGGTCATGGGAGTACTTGTAGTTGAGCTATCTTGCATTCCAAACCTTTTAAGCAAATTTCTGGTGTATTTAGCTTGATTAATGAAGATCCATTCATTAGCCTGTTTGACTTGTAACCCCAGAAAATAACTCATTTCCCCCATCATACTTATTTGATATCTTGACTGCATAAGCTTAGAAAATTCTGACAAAGTTTATCATTATTGAAACCAAAAATGATATCATCTATATATATGAACTAATAAAAAATCCTTACCATGATTCAAATAAAATAGGGTTTTATCAATGGTACCTTTTTTGAAACCACTCTCAAGCAAAAATTGAGCTAGTTTTTCATACCATGCCCTTGGAGCTTGTTTTAGTCCATAGAGTGCTTTATCCAATCTGTAAACATGACTTGGATAATTTGGATCAATAAACCTTGGAAGTTGTTCAACAATAAACTTCCTCTTCAAGTTCACCATTTAGAAATGCACTATTTACATCCATTTTGAAAGACCTTAAACTTCATGTGAGCAGCATATGCTAGAAATATTTTGTTGGCCTCAAGCCTTGCATCAAGAGCAAATGTCTCATCATAATCAATTCCTTCTTGTTGAGAATAGTCCTCTGTAACTAGCCTTGATTTATTCCTTGTAACAATGCCCTCACTGTCAGTTTTATTTCTGAACACCCATTTTGTGCCAACAATTGATCTGTTCTTTGGTTTAGGCACAAGTGTCCAAACTTTATTTCTTTCAAATTCATTTAACTCTTACTGCATTGTTTTGACCCAATTAGCATCTTGAAGAGCTTCATCCACTTTCTTTGGTTCATTCAGAGATAGAAAAGAATGATAAAGACATTCATTTTAGGTAGCAGACCTTCTAGTTAGTACACCTTTATCAGGATTACAATAACCAAATCAGGTGTATGTGATTTTGTCCATTTCCTAGCAGTAGGAAGTTGGCTTCTAGAACTAGATGATCCTCCTTGATCCATGGTGTCTCTTTATTGTCTTTGATCAGTACCTTCAGTATTTCTTGATGCTCCCCCTGAATTAGTGCTCTCAGAATTATCAGAATTTGCTTCTTCAATATTTGAGGAATAGTATTTGATGAGCTATATTATGATATATCTCAGATGTATTACTTGAAGTTGACTCGGTTGAATGATCAAGTTGCTCCCCCTCAACATGTGCACCATGATTAGAAGTTTGATTGCCATCAGTAAATAATGGCTCATCAAGGTCTGATGGAGTATCAGTATTTGCACTATCAGTATTTACAGAAATATCCGGATTTAGTTATTCAGCTTATGGTACTTCATTTTCAAATCTCAATTGATCATGTTCATCAGCATCTTCTAAACCATTAATTTTCTTGTCATTAAAAGATACATGAATAGACCACTCTTATTCTCAGATTGTAAACTCTGAAGGCTTTTGTTGACCGTGGATATCCAACAAAAATACCTTCATCAGCTTTTAAATCAAATTTTGTGAGCTGATCTGGATGAGTATTTCAAATTTGGTTTCTTTCCTCTCACCATTTTAAATAGTGTCTTACCATGCTTGTTTGTCAATGTTGAATTTTGAGTAAAGCAAGCAATTTGCACAACTTCTACCCAGAAATAAGTTGGCAACTTTGCTTCCTCAAGCATGGTTCTTACAGCTTCTTTGAGAAAAATGTTCTTTTTTTCAACAACTCCATTTTGTTGTGGAGTTCCAGGAGCAGAAAATTCCTGCTTAATTCCTTTAAGTTTGCAGAACTCTTTCATAGTTGAATTCTTGAACTCGGTGCCATTTTCACTTCTTAGAATTTTCACTGTATGCTTTGACCCTTTTCCAGTATTCTCACATGATCAAGAAGAATAGATGGTGTCTCATCCTTTTTATGCAGAAAATACACCCAAGTGTATCTTGTATACTCATCAACAATGACAAGTGCATACCTCTTCTTTGCTATTGATATAATATTAATTGGACCAAAAAGATCAATATGTAGTAAGTGAAATGGCTCAAGAATAGAGCATTCAGTCTTACTCTTAAATGAAGATTTTCTTTATTTAGCCTTTTGACAAGCATCACAGAGACCATCAGGAGTACACCGAACTTTGGGTAGTTCTTTAACTAGATTTTTCTTCACTAGCTCATTTGAAAGGCATATGACCTAGCCTATTTGTTTAGTTCGAGGATTTGACTCAACTCAAATAAGAATGTAATAAGTAAATAGCAGTTCTACAGTCATAGGGATCTCAGAAAGTGTTATTAGTCAAAGAAATGAACAATAATGTCTATCTACAGACTTGTAAATATTTTTACCGGAAGAAGCTCATTAATTGATCAAGCCTCAGTGATCTAAATCAAGAAAGTAGAATTATTCGAGTGACAGAGGTCTCTACAGTGACAGTCCAAAAATACAGTCTACAGATCAAGGAAACAGGGATTCAAGTTAAAGAAAATCAGAGCCATAAAGTCAAGACATGAAGAACTATCACGGAAGTTAGTCAT
>PHNY01021958.1:2859-17018 GCA_003724115.2 Anethum foeniculum | reverse complement strand
GAGATAATTATTATAATACCTGAAGAAAGTTTTCTAAAATTTTATATAAATAAAACAAAGTAAATTTGATATATATTTAATAGGAGTAATTAATGCAAAAACTTTATATAAATAAAATAAATTAAATTTAATATATATTTAAGAAGATTATTAATGACTAATTAAATGATAATTAATTCAATAATTTTTTTAAATAAAAAATAAAAAAAATGACAATTCAAGAAAAATATGTTAAACGATTTTGAGAACTTTTCGATCTCCTGGCATGAAAATATATATAGATATATATTGGCCATGTTTGACAATTAACTATAATTAGCTGTTTTGGCTAGCTGATTGTGTAAACTGTTTTGACTAGCTGATTGAATTTTGCTGTTTTGCAAGAAATTATTCGTCAATTAACTTTTTGTATAAATAAGTTGAAAAATCTCCTCCAAGTAACTTTTTCAAAGTTAGCTTTTCGGGACCAAACAGTTATTTTAAAAAAACTAACTACCACATACTACTATTAGAGGTTTCATTTGGTCAAATCTCTAATTTGGTTCAAAAAATTATTTTTTTGCCAAAAAACTAACTTCCAAGTAGGGCCAATGTCATTTCATCTATGCCAAATAGGGCTGTCGGGCGAGCTTAATCGGTTCGACTAGTTCGTTTAGAGTTCGGCTATAGATTTCAGGTTGTCTAAGTTAATCGAGTGTGTAGTGTATATCTGAAATTTGATTACACCCAACTCGAAATTCGAGAGATTATTATAAAAATAATTAAAAAATAAATTAATGCATATATATCAAATGAAATTAATTTTTTATTTTTTAAAAATTTGAGAATATCATTAAATTAGATATATCTTGACATCCGTACGGTTGAATTATCGAGAACTATTTTTAAAAAATTAGTAACACCGATATAGGACAAATCACTAGTTACGGTAATCTACTAAAATCTTCAACCAAATTGAAATTTTACTTTTTGAAAATTTTTAAAATATCATTAAATTAGATATATCTTGACATCTGTACGGTTGGATAATTGAAAAATGATTTTTAAAACACATTTGGCAAAAATAAATAAATAATTAAAATCTAAAACTCGCAAGCTAACCTGACTCGGCTCGTTAAAGTTCGGCTCACGGTAACTTGCGAATCAGTTTAACTCGACTCGTGAAATAATCGAGTCAAATTCAAGCATAGATTTTGCCTCCATTAAGTTAAACAAGCTGACTCTCCGACTTCATTAACCTCGGTTCAAATTACACCCGGTTCGAAATTTGACTCGATCGGCTCGAATTACAAAACTTCAATCTTATACACCATTTTTTTTTTTGTAATATTGAGCACAATATGTTTCTCATGGTTGTAAAAAATCGCAGTGGAAATTGTAGATTGAGCACTAGTCGGTAAGGATACTTATCAAGAAATAATCGATAAATTGGGAATTAATTGAAATAAAATTTTATTTACTTTAAATTACTGTAATAATATAGGCGCGTGTAAGTTGTACACGCATGCACAGCTTGCGTGTGTACCTCGTTCACAGCTGCACACCAACAAGAGAAGGAGTACACATGACTCTACACTAGGAGCTTGACTGAACACGTATTCATCGGAAGGGTGGCCTGAACTATCATAAGCGTGTTCTTCTGGTTGCAGAACTGTGAATAGGAAATTAGTAAGGCTTGACAGAGTGTGTATCATGTGTAGAGCGTTGTGTTAAAATTTTGATTTCAATATAAGACTTCAACTACACTACATAGAAGAATAATGAAAATATAAAATGCAAGATACCAATAATGATGTAGCAGAACGATAATTGTATGTGCAGAGTTTAATTTATGTATATACATATATATACCTTTTTTGCAAATTCAACTTCAATATTTCATACCTACACATTCATATGTAATTATATGTATTATCTAGGTGTCTACGAGAGAAGATTGTATGGGATATATAGGTGTGATAAAAAAAACAAATTGCTGATGCTTTTGCTTACATATATATTTTTTAATGAAGTTGAAGCATAATGATCATTCAATTATAAACTAGGTCAGGCCACGCATATAGGTTATGCGTATACGAAGAGTAAAAAAGGCCACCAATCCCGCCAAACGACATAATGGGCCACTACCTACTTCTGAATAATAAGCATATTGATCATTCACTCAAATAATTAAACTAAAAAAATTTATTATATATTTAACTCATATTTCTAATTTTTATCTATATTGGTTATGTTATTAGTAGTCAATTATAATTACCTTTTTTTACTAAATTTAAATAAAAAAATTTAATTTATAGAAGTTTGTTGAGTTTTTTAATACTTTTCTAGGTCAAAATCTCATTCTGCTTGATTGTCATGTATAATATTTTTTGGAATATTTGTGATATACCGTATTTGAAACACTTATTTATGCAACATTTTTCATGATACTAACAAATATAAATTTGTAGAATTATCATGTTCACGCCTTTGTGTATCCTGATCAATGGAATATGCTTCATAACCTGATCCACTAAAGAAATATTTGTGAAGTGTTTTATTTCATAACAACACTTCCTATAGAACGTCTAAGGCCGGTCTCTTATAACATCAAGATTCTTTTTTCTTCAACCATAACGGTCCAATTATTGAGATGATTTAGTATTTATTCCGCTTCATAAGTTTGAATTAGTAGAATTTTCAGAAATCGTTAACCGTTCTCCAACTTCTGATTCAAACCAATCACCAATTCAAGCTCTAGGTGAGTAAAATTAGTTGCAAAGTGTTTAATTTTACATTAAAACGATATCTTCTTCATGTCTATATTGTTGATAAGTATTTAATATTTATTTTAAATTTTGTAGATGTTGTCGGTAATGTTGAGGATCTTCAACAGCCCATGCTCATACATACAATATCTGGCATAAAACAGATTGTGCGTTCTATATTATTTGATGGAAGGTACATACAAATGTAAAGTAGTTTATTATATTATATAATCATATACATTGTAACTAAAATCATGTAAGTTAAGATTTGGTAACTAATGTAGTCAACGAATCAGGGTATCTGTTTGGAATCAACAGATTCAAATGCTCGAGCTTTTATTTCTTAATCAGAATATTGAGCTTCCTTGGATAGTTGCTATTGCAAGCTGCAAAGTGTCTTATTACAGTGGTGTTAAATTGTGCTATTAAAATTTATAGTAGGTAACAAGTATATTGACACTGAAAATTTACAATTTATTCTTTCTTTTAATTTTTATTAGGCAATGTCAGTTTAAGCACAATTGTTTCATCAAGGATATATATTAATCCACTTCACTACTCTGTCATTAACCTGAGAGAGAGGTAATTCTAAAAATATTATTTTAAAAATGTATGTATTACTAATGTTATACATTCTCCCAAATTTTATACTAATTCTTTTTTTTTTTTGGGTTTCAGGCTTATTAACCTTGCTTATAAAGAAGCATTCTGATTATAAGGAACGTCGTGCAAGTTTTATATAGTGTGCCACCTTGCATTTTCATGAACAAATTTTTGTTTGGTTTGGTAGAATTAAAACTATATTTATTCTCCATATCCCGTTATTTGATTTGTTAATTATTAATTGTTAAGCCTCCTGGTTCAGAACTTTGGAACCGTTTTGAAATTTGAATAAATTTATATATTCTTTTTTTGATATTTAGTTGTTAAAGAATTTTATAGATGCAGTTATAAAGGAATTTTATACATCACAACGTTGGATAAAATACAAAAAATTTATAATAAGTATCACCAAGGCCTACACTATATAAAAACATCATCCCTATAAAAATTAAAATATATTCTTACTAATAAGAGATTATTTAAAGTTTAGTTCACCTAGCAAATTTAACAACATTAAAAATTAGCCCATCTTATTCGTTGACCAGATTAAAAACCAATATTTCTTTAATTTTCATCTCATTAACCCTTGCAAAGCTATTCCAACCGTTATTGACTGTAAAACCAATGGTCCAGGATCCACGTTGTGTCGTCAAAGTAACATTATCACCTGCTGCATATGCATGTCTGATCTCTACGAGTTATAAGGTAGGAGTTATAAATTGTGTTAAATTGTGTTGCAGTCAATATGCCGGAACCATAAACTACCAGAAGTTTTTAAAATTACGTGAAATTTACGGGAATTTTTTTTAAAATTATAAACGTTCTTAGCATCGTAGCACGGGTATAGGTCCCTAGTATAAAAAAAATATGAAGTTTTGACAATGTACTCGGATCCGCGCACACAAAAGTAAGAATCTTATTTTCAAATACTTTTAATCAATCCTTGTTAATCTCCTTCACGCTCGTGTCGCCTCCATAAACTTATTCTTTAATACTCTTCTTAATTTATTTGAACTAGCTTTATATATTTTAAAAAAATATTTATAAATTTTTTTCTTGATAATATTTATTTTATTGAAATTAATTTTTACTATTTAATTTTTTTGCAGTATATTTTATATGAAATTTAATATTTTTATAATTTTAAAATCATTAAAGTTCATATTTACATATTTTTTCGCTTTAATTTTATTATACGTGATTAAAAAATATTTTTTTTTAAATAATTTATTTTAATATTTTCTAACTTCATTCAACAATTTTCCTCTAATTTGACAGTATTTTTTTTTTAATATATTAGCACTATTTATACTTATGAATTATATTCTTGACGACCAAAACACAATTACAAGAAGTCCAAAATTCTCGTGCCAATTATACATAAGGATATAATATAATTAAATATCCTCATATATTATTATATTTATATTATATTTAAGCGGTTAATCATTTTATACCTTAATTCGCGTAAAAATTGGTGACCTCCTTTATTATTCTAATAATGCTACAAATACTATATTATATTTTTTTATATTACGATTTTCGAACATGTGTTTTTAATAAATATAAATATATATGAAATCAGAACACTTTCTAAAATAGATAAAAATGCTTCACATTTTTTAATTGACAATAATATAGTTACTAGTTTAAATCCCGTGCGATGCACGAACTTTGTTTATATTGTATAATCTTTTAAATCTAATTTAAATTTTAAAAATTATATCATTAATTTAAACTAAATTGATTTTACATAATTGATTTTATGTTTTAGTTAAAAAGGGTAATTAGTTGGTAATTTATAATTATAATTTTTACTTTATTTTATTAAATAACATTAATATACATGTTAAATACTTAAAAACTAGGACAATAAGCCGCGTTTCGCAGTGGCAACATAATAATATTTTTAAAAAATTATTAAATATGACGACATAACAAATTTTAATATATTTTTCGACAATACTTAATAAAAAATAAATAGCCTCAGTAATGAAACGAACCTAAAACTAACTGATCAATGATCCATAACATCCTTCGTTCTTTCCGGACAAAATTTTGTGTTATAAAATCATAAAATTAATAAAACATTCTAGAATCATAGACAATAACATACACTTAAAAGCTTAACAAAACAAATTGTGACAAAAATATCATAATATTCAAAATAAAGTTTGAAATACAAGTAATAATGAAATTAACAAATATAAATTATTTAAATTTAAATATCAAATAATACCTTTATAATTAAATAACATCAATAATAAAACGAACCTCTAAAATTAGCTTATTCATAACATCCTCGGGCAAAAGGCTATATTCTAAAATCATAAAATCAATTAAGCATTCTAAAATCATAAAATCATTCAAAACAAATAATGACAAAACTATCATAACATCAAATATAACAAAACTTTACAAATACACTTAATCGGTTCATTTAACCGTCTAACATCAAAATAACAAAACTTTACGAGTTATATTCTTATAATATAATATGCATAAGAGGGATCTTATCCAAATATTTGGTCATGTACTACCAATGCAAGGAGGAGCGTCAGATCTTAAATTAAATAGATGATAGCCGTTGGATCTAAAATAAGGGAATATTCTATTTTCATAATCTAAATATAAACTAAGTAGGTCTTGTAAATTGAATAGGGTAAGTAGGTATCCTAAATTGAATAGATTACTTAATACAAAATCCGTAAATATTTTTTCTCTTCAAATTCTAGAAAATTTTACGTAAATAATACTTTTTAAATCATCACTGAATTAAAGAATATTTCGTGAGCTTCGTGTGGGTTGTAAAATCGTCAAAATCTGATTTCTAGAACTCAAGGATATAGTCAAAATAAATCAAACGAAACCCGGAATTTTTTTATAATTCACATGATTTTTTTATATAATTCATCTTTTTACGATTTCCATGAAATATTACGATATTCTGAACTTCTAAATATAATATTATAAATATAAAAAAATACACGAATAAAGGAAACGATATAACTCGTGCATTGCACGGGCAATAAGCTAGTACAAGAAACAAAACAAAACCTACATCTACAACAGAAAAAACAAACACTCAAAAATCAACTTATATAAAAACAAACAAACAAAATATAAGATTTTATATAATATTACTACAAATTAGTATAAAGTAATTACAAACATATCATTTTTATAATTAAATAAATATGCTAGGCAAAACCCGTGCGAAGCGGGCAAACCTTCTAGTTACAATAATACGACCAATTATTATGAATTAATTACGGTTTCACTGCCTTGCATCATTTTACTGAGGGTGTGTATATTTTGACTTGGTTGACCGTATATGTTACTTGAATCATTGTTGATTGTTGGTTTCCAAGTTTTTGCCGTTGCAGAGCTCATATGGTATTGCCAAAAAAAAGTGTTCCGATTAATTCAAGACTTTTCAACGTACATCTTTCGGAATTTGTCAAATTGACATAACTACTTAACATATAGTTTTTTTTAAAAAAAAATATACAACCCGGGAATTGTACATTCAAATTATATCCTTATAATATAATATACATAGGGGATCTTATTCAAATATTTGATCATGTACTACCGTCTACCAATGTAATAAGAATCGTTAGATCTTAAATCAAATAAATGATAGCCATTGGATCTAAAATAATAAATTGAATAGACTACTTAATACAAAATTCGTAACTGTTTTTCCTCTTCAGTTTCTAGAAAATTTTACATAAATAATACTTTTTAAATCATCACTAAATTAAAGAATATTTCGTGAGTTTCGTGTGGGTTGTAAATCGTCAAAATCTAATTTTTAGAACTCAAAGAGAATCAAAATATATTAAACGACACATGATTTTTTTATATAATTCGTATTCTTACGATTTTACACGAAATCTAACAATGTTATGAATTTTTAAATATATTATTATAATTATCAAAAAATTACATGAATAAAGAAAACCATACAACCCGTGCATCGCACGGGCAATAAGCTAGTAAGAAAAATATGAAGAACTTAGCATCTCCAATAGTGGCACCCTAGCTATTTTGAGCGGGTGTCGAGAGGGTATCAAAAATTGGCAACTTCTTTTGACCCTTTAGGCACTTTCCCCACTACAATTGAATAACTCTACCACGTAAGATTTGGTGCCCATATTAAAGTTGCTCTATCTAACATTGGTATATTATTATTCTGCCAGGAAAATAATGCACAAGTAGTACTGGTCAACATTTGGTCAGCCCCAAAAAATACTACATAACTGAAGCAAAAAAATCAAGTAGAATTGAAGATCATAAGGATATTATGAAGAAGTTGATAACATCCTCTTCTAATTTAGCAAAAAAATAAACAAAAGAAAAAGACCACCTCTTCTGAAAATAATTTTTTTTGTAAGCGTAAACTTCGCAAGCAACAATGTAATCTGTGATGGGCTTTTTCAGTTATGGCTCTAAAACTTTCAAGTATAAAGAAAGAAAATCTAATAGGTGAAAACTTAATGATATTTGTCATAGTGCTGCCATCATAGTTGATCTTGCAGCTTCTCGCTTCATTGCTGCAGCTTTGCCACTGCCCCGGAAATACATGTAAACTTGCTGCATGCCATAAGAAACAAAGAGGGTCAGGTTGAAGCAACATATAACTGTCTCAGCTACACATACAAAAATTCTTAACCTGAATAACCCAGATGCTGATCAATGATTCAAGGGTGAAAAAAGCAAACCCAATGAAGTAAAATATCTGCAATCACAGAAACAAGCATCAATAACTTTATCATTTACAAACCCACATTCAATTTAACTAGCCCTTAGTATTTTGGACTAGTTGTGCAGCTAATTGCTGCCATAATTTTCATATTGACTCACTAGCTACTCACTAATACTACTAAATTGTAATTGTATGATTGACAGCCAGTAATAATCACTAATATAAATTAATTTGATACACCTAATTGAAATGGAAATCATGGTTTAAACCTCCAGATATAAAGGAGAAATCATTAGTATGATCAGCTTATATAGCTGAGAATTATTAATGGAATAATCTGCAAGCACAATGATACCCCTTCTTTGTAACACAACACGGGTTCTCTAATACTTTAAGCCATCTCAATATAACCCTTATCAACTGACTTACCCCAGCTATGGCATGATCACTTAAGACATCAATTGCTGGCAAGATCCCACTGTACGCACAAGGAGACACCTCAGTAAATAATCATTTGTACAATATAACGAAAGAAATTAAAATCAAATAAAAGAGGTATCCCTCTTTCAATCTTGGGACATCTACAGGAAAAAAAAACATACGTGAGAGATTTTCCCTTAAAAACTATTGGAGGAGCTATTGCAGCAAAGACGCAGAACGCAATGTGAAACTGCATTAACATAACAAACAAATGTGAGATATCCCAAAATATTAAATGCAGTGTCAAAACCTATTTTACTATCATAAAGCAACAGCATGTATGTTGGAGACTAAATTTACTTCAAAAAGCTTCACACAACTGAAAATATCTATGTTGGTCTCCGACAATTCTCCAGTCGAGTCCAACTGGACTGATGGATACGAAACCATATAAAACACAAAAGTGCTTACCATATATGACAAGAAAAACCAACCAAACTTCAGTGCACTATCAGTCCTGTCAAAGATGAAAATCAAATTGCAACAAGAATAAGTTTTAAACTGTAACGAGGCAACCAAAGAAACAATGACCATTATTGGTCAGATCTGTGAGCGAGAATAAGTTTTAAGAGCATTAGTTGTCGTAATGCAAGCAAGACTATTATATCCAAATTCCACAAAAGGTCCTTAAATGTTTGATATGTGCTATGTGAAAACTCTTTTCCTGAGCATTAGACTTGCTAACAATAAAAAACCATCAATTCATAATAATACCTCATAGCACGATACAGAGGCCGATACCACAAGACATAACCTCCTGGAACCCCTGATATGAAGTAGATAATAGCAAGAAACCAGATTGTTGGTCCTGCACCAAACCGGTGTGAAGATAAACATCAACAAAACAGAATATTTCACTATACGAGTTTAAAATACTGTGGAAGCTTTCAAGACAACCTTCTCCGTTGATCCATGCAACAGTAACAGCTATGAAATTCCAAAGAAGGCACACTATTAAACCTGAATTTAAAGCGACATAAATCAGAACATGCCTAAGAATGAATTTCTTTGATAGATACATATGCGCAGCTGAATAAAGATGACATTGAGCCATATATTGTAAACTCTGCAATACAGCGTAGAAGAAGAGCAGAGCCAGCTAAGATACAAGTTCAAAGATTATACAGAAAGAGCATGCCTTCCAATATTTCAGATAGGAAACCAAGTATAACAACTATCAACAAGGGCACAACTACCTGCATAAAGAACTTGTATGCTTGTGCTCAGGCAAAACTTTTGTACCGAGGTGAGGGGATATATGAGGGAAAATCATTCTCCAAAACATAGCAATCATGCAAGGTCCCCATTCTAATTATTTTACTATAATATATACATCTCCATCACGGAGCAATGGAATTTTAATACACAACATACATGGATAAAAAGTATGATAACAATAAAACACCTTAACATATTCAGGATAGAAAGAATTATTTATATTGTTTGGTTGCATGAAGAAGTGCAAAACAATAAGTTTAACGGTTAACATTTAATACAATTAGCATCTAGATGCAAGAAAAAACCCTCAATTAACATTACCCAGCCAAGTGGTAAATGCAACATACTGCATCCTCTGTAAATGGATTGGAATTTCATTTGCAATATCATGATGAATGATAGGGAGCAAGGGGGGCCAGTTTTTCTCTTCTATAACAATTCCAGCTGCCACAATGAGAGAAAAGACCTATTTATATTGGACACAACAAAACATTCTAAAAGGATAATCTAAAAAAACTAGTATTAGTCAAAAAAACTACCTCGAGCTATAGCATCCTCCTTCCTTTTCAAATCCTGTGTTAAAGTAATAAAAACATAATAAACAGCCACTTTATTGAAAAAAAAATAGTAAGGTTTGCCTTCGGACCATTCAATAGAAAGCAAATAAATACTTTCAGATTTTTATTACCTGGATCTATGCAACATTTTACCTTCTCTACCAGTATATACAATTGGATACAATTTGAATAACAAATAGATGAACTACTACATTAATTTACATCAACTAAGTTCGAAATCTGGCAAATATCAAAGTTTGACACTCATATTATTTAGGGTAATATTACTTGAAGCAATATATATATAAATTATAAAAAGAAAGGTACCTGTTCTCTCTTTTTCAATTCAGCCTCTTTTGCCTGAAGTTCCTTCTCCCTCTTTTTCAAATCCTATACATGTAAAATGACCTAAGCTTACACCTGAGGTTACATATAATATTAGAGGATTTACAAAGTCCTTGAAATATACCTTGGAACTATCAAGTGGAATATCAACTGTTGCGCCACGATCATAATCAGCAGGCTCAGGAGGAAGTGGTGAAAGCGAAGTTGCAGAGGCAACACTTCCAGGATTCTGCAGATCTCAGCAAGAATATACTAATAAGTTCAAGCATACAAGCAAACTAGTTCATATATAGAAAAGATCTTAGGATGAAGCAAGCACAAACACATCTGACATCACACTGCAAGAAATTGCTCAAGCAAAAAGGAGAAGCAATGATAAAACAAGGATAATAAGCTCTGAAAAATTAAAGAAAATGCTAAAAATAAAAAACCTCATTTCAATAAGCTGATCTCCGCCTCACTACATCCTATAATATATTGCTATCATAGTGCTCAAACAGCTTCATTATCTTACAAAGTAAAATTATTAGCATAGAAGTTTGTTCGAAAAGGCTAAATACAAGATTATATATAAAAACTAATTTTTTAAAAAGAAAATTAACTCAATTGGTACTAAGACAGAATACTCTTCATCCTCACAGGAAACTAAAAGTGACATAGTCTTATGCATATTGCCCATGGTGGCTGGTGGGTGCTTAAGATTAGTAAACCTGCAACTCATCACTACATTACAATTCACATCTCAAGTTCTAAGGCAACCAAATTATATCTACAGCCTCCAGCATTACAACTTATACTTGCAGAACCAGATTTTTAATATGTACATAGTCGTAGCCATTTAAAAGAAGGATAACATATCAATCTGGCATTCCATACAAGGCCACTAAATCATGATTACAAAATTCATAACTGTATAAAGACAAATGACAAGAGAGAACTACACTTTGGATGAACTTACAGGCATGTAAAATGCACCTCCGCCATAGTTTGGTTGGCTGGAACCTCTACCTCGACCATTTTCACCCTGAGATCATTAGCATAAAGCAATAACAACAAATATCCAGAAAATCAATAAATATGTTTTACTATGTAGGCATNNNNACAATAATAAATGGTATCGTACAAATTCTAATCACAGGAATTAGCTAGCATCAAAATATATTTGCAGCTACTTGATCAGAGAAAGAACAGGGAGAACATAAATCATTGCTTTTAGTTCAGTAGAACCACAAAAGAGGTACTCAATGAACTTGTCAGCATCTAAGCCTTAAATCCGACTTAACTACGCGAGTATCTAAGCATCTTACTGTCTTACTAATACGAAAAAAGAACTATCAGAGTAAACACATTGTTAAACCGCCATCAGCTCGATCCAACTTCCTTTATAGTGCACCATTCATCAAAACCACCGAAATCTACACACACACACATACCTACATTTTGCATAATTCACCCCTCCAAATAAAAACACGATAAAAATCCATAAACATAACCCGGAGCCGAAACATAGATCAGATTAACCAGCTAAAAACAACCAATTCAGCAACAGATCTAGCAATTCAGTCCATTACTACGATTCGATTTTCATAATTCAATTACACCAAATCTAAACTTAAACATTAAGTAATAGCAATAAAGAAAAGCAGATAATGTCAAAAATCGAGATTTCGATACAATTAGATACATGAATCACATTACTAAAGCCTCGATCGATTTAATTACGTCGTTTGTACAAAACATTTTGCAGGTCGTGATTCTAAGAGATGTACTGTATTTTTTTTACCTGAGTTAATTAATGAAATTTTACTGTAATAATTTACAGAGGTTTTACAAGTTGAGAAGGGTGGAGTAAAAAAAGGAGAGAGGGGAGAAATTACCGCGAATGGATTAACCTCGTCTGGTTCATCGAAAGGATTGGAGTCGTAACGGCCAGCCATTGCAAAAATTTTGATGATGAAATGTATATATATACAGATCCGACAAAGACGGAGCAAGTGTGGATTGTGGTTTATATATTTGAAGATGTGGAGAGAGAGAGAGAGAGAGAGAGGAGATAGAGATGTCACGCAGAGAGAGAGAGAGAGAGAGAGGGGAGAGAGATGTGACGCGGGTTTTGTGTGTGTAGGATACGTTATGTATGTATGCGAAGGCAGTCGGTGAGGTGAAGGAGAAGTTCGCGGGCAAGTTAGATTGTGCGTTTTATAGTTTGGCTGGCAGTACCGCAGTAGTAGGACCTTCTTTTGTTACTCGGATCAGATTTGTCACGGAATAAATAAATTGATAAGGGAGTTCGGTGGCTAACGCGATTGTTATAAATATTTAATATTTAGATAAAATAATTTTTGGCAAATACTCGGAAATAACAATTGCTTGATTTTTTTACACGTATTTTTTAAAGATTTGATTATATAGTAAAAAATATATTTTCTAGAATTTTTTTGAATAAAAGTAATAAACTAAAACTTTTATTAAAAAAATTTAAAAAATAATAATATTTACAATGTAATCAAACCTCTTGAAATTACGTGCAGCAAAGTCAAACAACTATTATTTCCAAAGAGAGGAGTAGAACATATATAAAATTCTTTTATAAGTGTTCGATGATGATCATTTTATTTACCGATGTAATATAATTTTAGTTAAAAATTTATTCATTCGTCAAAAATCAGTATTAGTTTAGTAAGCAGACGTCTCCCAATTTAAATTTTACGTCATCTTTTTCAAATTTAAAAATTAAAAATAAATATATACTGACCAGATTTTTAATATTTTGATTTAATAATATAAAAAAAAATTACTTCTAAGCTCTCTTGGATGGGTGCCAATCCAAAATACTAATATTAACAAATCATCAAAAATATTAATATATAATTTTTTCTTTATTCAAGAATATTTTTGACAACCTTTTTTAAAAAAATTACGTCGATTATTGGCACTTAAAATTTACAATATCTTCATATATACACAGTTAAAATTAGATAAAAATATATATAACTTTGATATGATGAAATACCTTTTTACCATTTTATGAGAGTTAAAATTTAGTTATTTTGTTTTATGCTCCTACCACTCCTGTGCATAGTGTCCCGTCAGGCCGTCATGTTCTTGACTAACACGACTCTTTTTTTGATACCACGTCCAAGATGCTCTAATAAAAAGAATTAGTAAAACAGCTTGAATTATACTAACGAAAAATGTATGCTCATTTATATTTTAAATATTGCGTTTCCCACTAAACTCCACAAACGGTATTATACAATTTTTAAATTGGTATAAAATATTTCTACAGCTTCCAGTCTTTTTTTTTTTTCTTTTAGAACATGAGTTATCTTTCTATTGGTTAATTAAATAGATGCCACGTAATTTGTTAAAAACGATCTTCAATGTTACGTGAACTGCTATCAAAAAGTTCTAAAACCGGAAAAAGCAGCAGGGCACTGATGAGTCTGAGATACTTTGCGTGGGGAATGCGGATGATCGTTACTCCCTCCGTCCCAT
>PHNY01021824.1:3763-15073 GCA_003724115.2 Anethum foeniculum | reverse complement strand
TTTTTTTTTTGCACTTTCACTGTTAAATTGCGGATTCTTTCATCTCTACTCATACTAATCAATACGGAGCCCTTGTCACTGGCTCGGTTCCTGATTTCAAGTCAATAGCAACTCACTCTGTTGAGCTGGAGAAAACTAGGTTCATCAGGGGACACATTTGGAAATTCATTCACAACTAGAATTTCTTTTTCTTTTTTATTTTCCGTCCCCTCGATCCTCGAAACCTTTCTGATAAATATGCTTCACCTCTTTGACATAATCGTCTCTTGTTTGTTTGATTGTCAAGAACCTCGTCCGCTTCCCGCGTCGAGGTATATATTTGCCATACCTGTGGAACGAAATTTTACTTTCTTATTTCCTATCATCGATTTACACAATATGGTTCACCTACCAATCCATTTCACGCCAAACTTTCCTAATTTAAAGAGGTATCAAATTAGCACAAAATGGTGCTCTTCTAAGATTACCACAATGAGAATAAACCCGTCTAGCGATTACCCGACTCGGATAAGATACTTCTGTAACCAATACATCATATGCATGCTGAACCACCCCTTGCTAGTGAATATCCAACATTTATCGACTTACAAACATGCCCACATTCTACGCAGAATTCTATCTATAATAAGGGACTAGACCATTTCTTTTGAAATACAAGGGATAACTTTCTCCTTAAGCAAACAAAAGTTTTGTACCTGATTTTGATTCGAGAACTTTGTAAAATAGCACTGCAACAAACATTTGAAGTGGTTAATAATTTAATAAATCATTCTTCCAGAAAAAGAGAGATGAAGAGTAATTTGGATATGACTAAGAATAACCATATTGGTACTTAAGATGGCCAGTCTTTAGTACTATATGGCTTAGAGCCTATGATTAGGTGGCGTCCCACCAAACCTTTGTCACAAAGACAAAAGTCACATCATATGTGCCGCTTATCTCAATTAGATAGTAAAATTTTGAAAGAAAAATGATTTTTGAAAGGAATCCAATGAGTTTTCTTTCGTTATTACCTTATAGAATTTACATATGAAGCAGGTTCATGCTTATCCAAGAATAAATAACAGTGTAATCTTCTCGGCAATTCGCGAACAATTCCAACACCCATTAGGTGCTAATCTTGTAAAGTCCTGTGGAAAATGCGTCTATGACTGCGTTAACCATTACAATTTCTTATTGTCCAATACCGCACACCTAGCGTCGTTTATATGCGTTCAACAAGTTAACGATCCAAACATAATATCATTTTAGTTGGATACACAATTAAAACTTCTTGTTTTAATTACTATAAAATTACTATTGATCACGCAACTTATCGGCTTGTGTGGTAATATTGGTACCCTTCTTCAATTTCTGGAGACTTTCTCGATTTCCTTTAGTCGCACATTGACTTTGATTTGATCGGCGAATCCTTAGATCCTGATAGTCTTACCGACTGAATATATTTTAATACTACTATAGGTTGCCTCTGATGTCAACACCGCTGAACAGGATTTACAGTCTGTCATCGGAGAGGTTTCAAAAATCATTGTGATAGCGGGTCCACTTGGCCCTCTGAACTAATAATACGGGGTTGAAGACAAAAATAAACCTTCTAGGTTGTAGAATTCAGCTAAAGAAACAAGCAACTTATCTAGCAATTTGACAACCAATTTTTATTTTTTTAACATTTAATCCTTCAGTTTAAAAGCTTCACTTAAATTTTCCTGTTGAGAAAACCTTTTCCAAAACCTTTTTTTTTCTTAAAATTCTAGTCACAAGGTTGTCTTTGCTATATGTGTTACGTACTATTCTCACAGATGAACAATAAGGTATCAAGACAAAGAAAATAGGGAAATAGAGGGGCTTCAACCAAAGGAATGATCATCAAATACCACTCGGAGTATAAGTGTATACTCGCTTCAGTAAAACTAAAATTGTATGCAAAGGAACACGAAGAAGACATTCAGTTTCATCAACAAAAAGGTCATAGGATTCACCACAAGAATTTCATTAGTATGACTCCAATATATTGTTGTTTCTTAACTTTGATGATGACCTATGATATTCATCTATCTGCGTCGTCTATAGTCTTATACACAAGCAATATGAGGAACGAGATCTTGTAGTAACTATATGCCGAATAATCCAACTTATTGTATACATCTGCTACTCGGCCGGTAATCCATCATTATACCAATATTTCAAAGTTCAGTCATAATTTACTTCAAAAAACATATTAACCTCGTGGGATCTATCTCCCCTTTGTTGGTCGAGAAAAGCTCAGCTAGTCACTGCATAGCTATTTTTCGAACAACTTCATCTCTAATGTTGACATCTGATACTCCATCTGATACTCTGACAATCGTCTCGGGTATCGTAAACACAACCAGTCGGTGTAACTCGATGTTTTCCCCGTACATAAAGTCATATTCTCTTGTCCATTCTGAGTATACCTGGTAAGGTACAGTGTGTCGCTCTCTGTACTGGCAGTTCTGGCCCTTCAATACGCTCATCCTATCTTAATGATCAAGACCCTTCCTAATAATCTCAGCTTAAACTCTACATGAGTCTGCTTAGTACTTACACTATCTTAGGTAATCTACTTTTCTTATCTAACGCAGGAACCTAAAATCAATACAACAACAATCAACAAACGCAATACAAAACTCAATTGCGACGCTCTCTAAACCAAGCCAAGACCATATCCAATAGTCTTAGCACCAACTCGATATGAGTTTAAATGACTTCCTATCTTAGGTGATCTATATCCTATCTTAACATGCACCTGCACCTAACCTAAACCTGTTTCAGTGATCAAACCTGTGGCTCTGATACCAACCTGTGACGCCCTCCAAATTCGGGGTCTAGATCTGGTTGTCACGAATCGACATAAAATATAACACAACCTGGATACTAATAATACAATATAAACAACCACGACCCCGTTAAACTTACCACTGGATCGATCACAGGTTTGATATGCAACAGGCACTAACAAAATATAAGTTATTACAAACCACTTAGTATTATTAGAATAACTTCGAAGAGAAGTTACGCCAATAACCAAAAGTCTATTTAAATTTTACAACTAAATCCAGTTTTATTACAAAACAACTATCTACGCTGCCTTCACTTCCCAAAAGCCAGCCTGCTCAGGTAACTGGAACCTAACCCTCCTCAAGGGTCCTCGATACACAGCCTTTCTGGCTGTATGACGAATTATGGCCATGCTCTGGTTTAACTGAAAGATTGAACAAGATAAACAAGGGTGAGCCAAAATCGCTCAGCAAGCTATATGAACTAATAAACAGGTATAACAACCTCAAGATAGCAATATATGAAAGACTTTGAAAGAATTCAAATCTTTAACCTTTGTTGCCTTTGTTGGCGATTAACAACAATAAATTAGACTGGAAACCAAGTATGAAGCTACGTTGCAGCCGATGATCAGTCCCGAAGCAACACCGGTATGCTCCGAGTTTTTCTACCCGTCACCTATCCACAAATCTTTATGGGTACCCTGGCACACATTGGCCAAAAATAATAATCGCTGGGCTGGCATTTCGGCCACTTACGCCTTTCCAATCTCAAGAAGAGGAGTCGGTTCAATCAATCTCCTTATCAACCACTAGCCCTCTCTCAGAGTCCGGAATGATTTCACTGACGGATGGCGGAATAACTCGAACAATTAGTTATCCATTATTTCAATAAACAAGCATTACTGTATAGAATATAGCTGGATAGTATAGTTGTCACTACCTATCCCTCGCAAAGAAATCACATTCTAGTATTACATTTACTAGAATAATGGAATTACAAGAAAGTATAGATTATTTAGCTATATTGAGCTAACAGGTATAATTATAAAGCATTTGTAAATTTTGAATATAAATGATCAACTATTCTGAATTTAGAATAGGGGAAAATTACTTGCCTGGTAAGCTAGCAATCCCAAAACTGACTATTCAAGTTCAATCTTGACTGCCTGGCTAACTCCTGGTCTCGATTCTATAAACCAAAAATACTATTTTAGTAAACCAGACAACAACTCAGTCGACGTATTTCTATGTCTCAACAACTAAAGTCTACCCATTCGTTAACCCCTTTATAAAAGAAATTATATAAGTTACTTTATTAACTAGCTGACAGTGCTGGTCACATAAGCACACAATACACATAATCACATACTGCACGTAGCCACATAATACACGTAGCACATAAGACACGTCACATTTAGTTCAGTTTCTGAAACGGTTCGCTTTGGTATGCTCAAAATCAAAACCGGGTCAAAACTAGTCTTTCTGACGAATACGGGTCCGCTAAATAGTACGTAAAATAATTACCCCATCTTTAAAATAAATTTTTATGTTTATAAATATTTTTAAAAGATTCAGGGTATTTTTCTGAAGCTAACGTACTTCGTTTCGTGTCGATCGGACAAACTGTTCATTTGTTATCGAATTATTAAAATAATAATTCGATTAACAAATTATTAAAATAATAATTCGAATTATTAAAATAATTCGATTAACAAATTATTTTTAAACCCTAAAAATCATATAAATCAATTAAATAAATTAATTAACTATTTAAAATAATTAATTAATCAATTTAATCAATTTAAATTAATTTTTTAGAATTTTTGGTAATTATTTAAAAATAATTCATTTATTAATTAAATAAATTAATCAATTATTCGAAACTAATTAATCAATTTAAATAAATAAATAAATGAATAATTCAAATTTTTGAAAATAATTTAAAATAAGTAAACATTTGAAATAAAGCAGCTTTTATTCTTTTTATTTAAATCAAGAATTTAAGTTAATAAGTACTAAGTAAATTATTAAACCAATAATGATTTTACATTTGTTTTTAATACAAAATTTCACTAAATGTTTTAATAAATCGATATAGGACTAAAATGGATCAAAACCGTGTATTTTAAATCAGCAAAACGGGTCAGAAATTCGGTAACCGGGTCGGGTATGAAGTCGCTGGTTTCTGGAAACGTCCCCAGATTCCGGTGGTCGTCCCGGACTCCGGCGACCCCAATCCGACTCGGATTTGATTGTTTTTCAAGCAAAACACACCACAACCATACCAGCTATTTATTTGCGGCAACCCAACATCAAATCCTACCAGAATCATCCACTTCGGCCAAAGCCGTTTTCCGGCGACACCTCAAGAACATCAAATTCGTGACAGAAATTGGGAATTTATGTACCAAACTGAACCTCTAATTCATACAAACTCATTATAATCAGTTATATTATTATATTAACAACAATCAACCCGGAAAATCAAGTTAACATTCATAAAAAACTTCCGTTCAACTATAACGAAATTAGCACCAAGCAATCGTATAATTAACATATATCAATTGCATATGAGTAAACGAAGCTACTACTAACATCTAGATACATAAACAATCAGCACAAATCGGAACTTAATTTCTGACGAAGAACACGAATAACAAAAACCACAAAGCAATTACCCACTGGTGAAATTGATTGTTGAAATGGATAGGATGGATTAAAAGATTCGATTTGATACAAAAAATGCCTGATTTGGTGACAAACATCACCTTCAACGATCGGGTGAATTTGGTAGAGACAAACCCTAATCCCCTTTTTCTATTTTCTGGAAATTTTCTAGAATTCTTAATGATTTTCTAAATTTTTAATAAATAAAATCAATTTATATTTACCTAATAATACCCCTTAATTACAATTAGGGCCAAATTATATCTTTAAATGAAAAATAGTTAGCCCAAAATTATAATTTATGGGTATTGGTTTTTAAAATAAAATTTTCAAATAAATACAATATATATGCCAAAATTTTCCAAAAATTGAGAATAATCCAAAAATGCAATAATATAAAATATTTGATAGACTGAAAATTTTATAATAATTAAAATATGATTTTTGCAGGCCCTGGGGCACTCGTAGGGTCCCGGTCCAATAATTTTTGAAAAACGAGAACATTTCCTAAATTACTAGAAAAGCCCGGAGTTTAATACAAAAAGCTCAAACTGACAGAATGAAGCTCAGAATGAAAAACGGTAAGAATGGGCTGTATAATTGGACCCGAAACAACTCTAAAATTAAAACGAAGTGTATTTAACAAAAATTAAATCACTGAAAATATACGAAAAATATCCTGGACTGCGCAGGATATTAACAGGCACATAACACATAACAGATAAGACCAAAAATACACAATTAAATTTTAAAACACATAATATTTCATTTAATATATCACAAAATAGTCGTAAAATTCCCGGATATTACAGCTACCAGATTAAAAACTGTATAAGTGCTAAGAAAATGTGGGAAACTATTGAAACTATTGTGAAAGGAACTGAAGATGAGAATAGGCTGAATATTCTGATAACCGAGTACAAAGAGTTTTGATCTCTTCCCGATGAAAACATCAGTCAGTTGTTTGGAAGGTACACCCAACTTCTGAATGAGTTAAGTATCCGTGGAAAAAAATATTCACCGAAAAAGATAAACAGAAAATTCATTCTTACTTTATCTCACCAAGTAAAAAATAAAGTTTCAACCAATAGAGAAGGAATGGACTGTAATACAATGTCATTGGATGAACTTTATGAAAAGTAAAGACCCCTGAAGTTGAGAAAGAACAAGGAAATATCAAATATGGGTCGGAGACAGTGGACAACAGGAACAAGACCATGCAACAATCAACTTGTCTTGTAGCATAGGAATACAAAGTTCCTTAAGAAAAGACTGAAGGATCACAGACTACAGAAGGCTTTATGAGTGTAGCTAATCTGACTATAAATGAAGAAGCTACAGATGACAATGATTATTATACTTTTGAAGATCTTGAACAACTAGAAGATTCAACTATACTTGGGTTAGCTTCTAAGTATAGTCAACTTCAATTCAGAAGAAATTCTAAATATAATTTGAAGTCATAAAGTAGGAACAGTCAAGATTAGGAAAATAAAGAGTCTACATAGTTAGTATCCAGTGAATGCTGCAAGGAACCGTTGGTTGAGAGAAACACACATGAGAGAAGCTCATCTAGAAAGAATGAAGATGGACAAAATAAGCATCAGGACAAAGAATTAGTTGCCGATGAAAATAGTTGAAATGATACAATGAAGAGAAAGGAACTTGCAATGATCTGACATCAATGGAAACTTCTTCATCGTAGGTATCTTCTGAGACCACTACTAATCTATCTTTGTATAAATGCAAATATTGTGAAAAAGGTAGAATAGTAGAATTGGTTCAACTTCATGCTAGCATGTCCAGTATCAAAGAACAATTTAATATAATAAAATATAAGAATACAATACTGAGCGCTAGACAGGAAGAACTAGATCTCATTACTATTAACTTAGAAAATCTGAAGGAACGTAATGAATACCTAGAGAACAAGGTCAAAGCCAGTGAGCAATCAGATGCTATCCTTAGGAGTAAGATAGCTGAGTTAGAATCTAAATTGAAAGATCATGAAAACTCTCCTAATATTGCAAAAGAAATTATTGTTGATTCAGTCAGTGATTCCAAGATCGACATTGGACTCAATGATGAGAAAGTTAATGATCTATTGTGCAAGGAAGCTACTCCTGATTCTTACAATGAAGATGTAGTGCTTGTTGAAGACAGGATTTCTAGTGAGGAAGAGTCAACTGATCATGAAAACTCTACTAATATTGCAAAAGAAATTATTGATAATCAAGTCAGTGATTCCAAGGTCGACATTGGACTCAATGATGAGAAAGTCAATGATTTATTGTGCAAAGAAGCTACTCCTGATTCTTTCAATGAAGATGCAGTGCTTGTTGAAGACCGGATTTGTAGTGAGGAAGAGTCAACTGTAGAGTCATTTGAGGAGTCCATATCTAGCGATGAATCTAAAACTCACTTAGATGATAGAGATGTTTACAAGGCTAAAAAGAAAAGCAGACAAAAAAATGAGAATTGAGATGTTAGTAATAAAAATGATTCTTTAACCCTAACTTCACTAGAAAGTTATGCTTTAAATGTAATTCTGCTTCACATCTTGCATATGCATGTAATATGAGTAAAGTAGATAATGCTAAATTTCATAAAAAGCATAACATGCCTAGTTCTCAATCATCGCATGTTAAATCTGAATGCATGCTAAATGCTTTCAAAATCTTTTCTTCTTATACTAACCTAATACATTTATCATCTAGGTCTTGCAAGCATAATAATAAGAAAATGAGTAGAAATCATGATAGGGCAAAGACTATCAGTCCTCCTAAGGTTAGGAGGGAAACTCCTACTTAGAAGCCTAAAGGCATTGTTAAGGCTTCTAAAGAGAAGAAGGAGTCAGTCGATGAGAAACAAAAGCATGTTAAATTTGCATCTGACATTGTTCATCCTGTGAATCTCTCTAAGTCCCCTGGACCCAACCTAGTTTGGGTACCAAAGAAAACTTGATCCATAATGAGTGAAGCGAACCATGTGGATTATGAACAGTGGATGTTTGATACCCATGAGTTCGAGGATAGAGCCCTGCTATAAAAAAATGGACAAGTAAGCTGGCCCGTTAGTAACCTTTGGAGATGACATCAAAGGAATCACTACGGGATATGGCTTGAAATCAGGAATGTCATCTTTCCCTCAATATTTAAATGCTTGTATTTCTTGAATATTCTTGCATTTATTTGTTGTGTCTTTGCTTTAATAATTTAGATTATTGAACTTGAAGTAATTGAACTTTATCATTTGCTCCATAAGTCAAATTGTTAAAGTAATGGTAGCATCACACTTCTGATCATTTGTTTCAGTAGTTTATGATAAGATTAGCAGCATCACACTTCTGACACTTTGTTCCAGTAGTTAGTGATGAGATCAGTAGCACCATAAATGTTTGATATTTCAGTCATTAGTTAGTAGTGAGATTTTAAGTTTACAAAATCATAAGTAGCACCATAAACTTCTGATATGTTTATCAATAGTTAGTGGTGATATTTGCAGCACTATAAACTTCTGATAAATCTAGTAACATATTATGTTTTGTTTTATCACTAGTTCATGGTGAAATGTATAGCACTAAAGACTTGAATGTTAGCAATTTTTGTTGATATATTTATCACAAGATAGTGGTGAGATTTCGACTATAGTGAATTCTCGTAAAATGCCTTTTCTATTAAATTCACTAAAGTCTAAATCAATTGTGTAGCATAGTCAGACATAATTCTATATGTACAGAGTCTACAATTAGTGAATTCTTGTTGAATATGATAATTACTAGTAGACTTAGTGGATATTGAATCATGATTGATTATGAGTTTGTATTTTAAATATCTTAATTAACATTTGATAAGCTCCCAAGTAGACGAAAAAAGACAGATGTTGAAGATCTTTCTGATGATGAAAGAAGTCTGAAGTTGTTTCTGAGTACCATAGAGTTGATCCAGATTCTAGTGGCATTTTCTAAGATCAGTCCCACAAAGCACCAAATCTTAGATTTGATCCAGCAATAACTCAGGAGGAGCAGAACAAGTAAGAGTCCACACCCTAATGATGATGTCTGAGGCTTTGTAAGTTTACTTACCTATATTCATTCATTTTCATAGTTTTTGAAGCTAATTTATTTCCACACTTCACATGTTATATGTTATTTAATGATTAAGTTAGAATTGAAGCAATATATAAGTGTTTGAGTGCATCCATGCTATATGTTTTCTCTGATACAAATACTTATGATATTGATATTTATTTTAGCACTCTCATATGCTCTGATTTATGATTCTCAATACATGTGCTAGAATAAATTTGCAGCATAACTAAAGATAGTTGTGATATTTTAATCTTACACTGATACACTTTATAATGACGTCTTGTTGTTTTCTTGAATATATTTAGTATAGAATTGTTGAATTATCTTGTCATAAGTGTGTTGAGTCCTCTATTCCTTATGATATACTGCACCTTACTATTCAAGTGGAAAGATCATCTATTCTGATTAAGAAAAGGAATAGGTAATGTGAAAGGTATGACCTTATCTCAGATTTGTCATCTTATTATGCTTAGGATAGTTCTTACCCCCTCTCTATATTGGACTAACAATGTGAACTGTCTTAAGCTAAATAATAGAGCTATGGGCAATATTACTGAGCTCTCCTTAATGAATCCATTTGGTTTTGATTCTATGGTAAATTTATTTGACTCTGATATTACAAGTTATTGGGATACTCTTTTTTCAATTCCCGGATACTCTGATCCTAGAATTTGAAGTGCTTGATCTTTAATCCTCATTGGTCTTAGAAGCTGATTGTGAGCCTATCAAACCAATAGGTTCTGACCAAAATCATATAGCCAAACACTTCTCAAATAGAATCCATTACTCTACTTTGATATTTACACATTTTTCTGTGATATACTTGATTTTTTTCTTTAGATATCAACTTGGTGTCAGACAAATACCATTTAGTTCTGGAGCTGAGTTGAGAATGAGGGAGATAGTGCCAAGCAGCACCACATAAGGAAGGAATGGTCAACCCTACAGCTCTGTCTCTCAGTAAAGTAGTAGAGTGTTCAGACCTAGAGACATATGTGAACTCATCTGTATTCTCTCAAAATAATATGTGTTGGATAAACTTAACTCTTGAGTTGTTAGAATATTCTAGAAGGTGACATTTAATATATATGAATGCATTAAGTTAGATTCACAGAACTGAAAAGATGTATCTGAATTAATACATGTATGATGGATTATCTTCTCCTATTATAAATGGAGAAGTTTGTATGAGAAGTTGATCAGATTCAAAAAATATTATCAAGTTACAAAAATATAAACATTCTTCTCGGTATTCCATATACTGAAAATATATACCAGAATCAAACACACATACACCAGTCCTATACACTTACAACAGATCCACATACACATACTTTAACAACATATTGGTATCAGAGCCTTCAAGATGAATAGATCTTTTGATGTTCTAAAACTCACCAAGGAAAATTATGGTCACTGGTGTATCCAGATGAAGGCGCTGCTCGGATCACAAGAAGCTTAGGAAATTATTGACAAAGGATACGAGGAACCAAAGAATGAAGGAGCATTGAATCAAAATCAGAGAAACACTCTAGCAAAGGCACGAAAACAAGATCAACAAGCTTTATCTATTATACACATGGGCTTAGATGAAGCCATGTTTGAAAAAGTGGTGTCTGCAACAAGAGCAAAGGAAGCCTGAGAGATCCTACCGAATAATTTCAAAGGTGTTGATAAAGTAAAAAAGGTACGATTACAAACCTTACGTGGTGAATTGGAATCATTGCATATAAAAAAAACAGAATCAGTCCC
>PHNY01021748.1:2899-16817 GCA_003724115.2 Anethum foeniculum | reverse complement strand
TTATATGTAATATAAAAAGCTAATAATGATTATGCATTAAATTAAGATTAGATAGTTTAATATAATATTATGTAATATAATATGTAAAAAGTAAATTGGATCAAAAAATTTGGATCACTGCCAGAAATTTGGATCAGAGTTTGGATCAGTTGGTAATCCAAATTTGAATTTTTGATCACAACTGCTGGAGATGGCCTAAGTAGTGGGACATTTGATACTGCAAGACTGTTTTATGTAGGTCATATTTTGATTCAGATCATCGCAGTAGGTACGTATAACTATCATCGCAGTAGGTACGTTTAACTGTCCCTTGCATCAACATTTATTTCCTCATTTGCCTCTTGTACGAAATGCTTACGCTAATAAACCACCAAAAAATTCAGGCTTATACGATTTAATTTCGACCAATCCTTTGTTGTTTTCCAAAATTTAAAATCGCCATACAAATTGAAAATCTAAAAAGTAAAGAATCAGTTTTGTCTCGTGTAAACAGATTTTCATCTTGTTCTGTTCAAAAACTTTGGAACAAAGAGGGTCGGGGATTCGATATTCGGTTCCAGGACCAACTCAAAGACTTTCATTAAGCAAATGTTGTTACTCAGCTGCATAAAATTTCCCTTTAATGTGAACAGAGATTACTTCGAGGTTGTTTGGCATACATAATACTGTTTTTCTATCGTGTGGCCATGGACATATGGTAAGTACGGAAAGTTATAATTTTAATCTATTGTGATTGGTTGCATTTTATAATAGTAGTAGACTCTCCTGCATTCACAAAAACTTCACCAATTAAATTGACCAAATTTTATAAGTTTCTGCGCCTATTATGTGCCCAGAAAAACCCTACGTAATAACATCTGGGAACTTTAACATCCGAGAAAATGTGAATTTATAAGTTTGTTTGGTTTTGCTGGTATGGAAAGTAGAAATTCCTGGAAATTGTGACTTCTGAGAAAACGATATCCGGTCCGATCCGATTCAGAGGCTAATGGAGCGGATATGGATCACTTAAAATAAATTCGATCCGAAAAAAAATCCGATCCGGAAAAAATCTGATCCAATAATATAGGATATGGATTTTATATTATCCTATCGGTTAATAATCCGATCCGATTATATATATATATAGTTTGTATTTGATCATCTCCCTATATATATAAATATATATAATCATAAAATACTTAATATTTTGAATAAATATACTATATATAATAATGAATACTTCCTCTGTCCCATTACATTACTTTTTTGGCACGTTTTTTAAGATTTCTTTAAAGTATAGTTCCATAATTTTTAATTTTTTTTTTCTGAATAAAAATTTATTGTTTAAACTTTTATTCAGAAATTTTTTTTTTTGAAAAAAAATTATGGAACTACACTTTATAGGAGCATCGAAATACATGCAAACAGTGCACGTAAAAAATTCAGTGGGACGAAGAGAGTAAGATTCAACATGACGGGAATAAAATTGAAAGGCAACTTGCATAACTTTTCATGATTATTTTTATTAGATTTGACTAATATTGACAAATAATATTATATCACTGTGTATTTGATATTTTGTGCTCGTTTACATATAAGATATTTAAGCTGAGAAAGTAGTTATAATACATGATCATGGACTAAATGCTAATAAAGGATGTTGTCTAACCAAAGGGTTCTTCTTTGGTTAGACCTTATTTTACCTTTAATGTTTGTTTCTCTGTAGTTTTAATTAATATTTATTTCTGAATTAGTCATATATAGTATAAAGGCAATATATTTATAAACTAAAATTTCGTTGCGGTTTTATTTTATAACAGGTGATTAGAGGCATGTGTTTTGCAGTTCGAATATGAAGAATATTGATAATTGCAGTGGTTTGGAGACTCTACTCATACAGTGCATGAATCAGATAAGTTTCCTTCTACTTTTAGATTTCGGGGTGTTTCTCTTTTCGAACTTTAAGATTTTATTATCTAAATTTTCGAGGACATTTTCGCATGACCTTCGGTTAGATGATAAGGTTTATGGAACGAAAGAAACCCTTCCCTTTGTGGTATTGTACTTCGGTACAATTCAGTTTACGAGAATGTATTTCTTTGACAAAAAAATAAATAAATAAAGAATTTTGTGTCTTGATAAGAATAAATATATTTCATTTTCTTTTCCGAAATTAAACATTAGGGGCAGTGATAAATAAAAGTAAAAAATATAAATATAAACGGATTGGAGGATAGTGGTAAACAAAAATAAAAAATAATATAAACATAAATGGATCGGAGCTCCGATCCGATAATCTGTGATCCAGCGAATCCGGATATGGATCGAGCTTTGAAAAATCCGATTAAAATCCGATCCGACTCCTGTAAAATTAAATGGATCAGGATATAGATCAAGGCTGATCCGATCCAAATCGAATCTATTAAGGGCCCTACACGAGAAACTGCTTACTCACCCTCCCCACCCTTCCCAAGGTAAATTGTACTTCCTAGAAAGTATGTGTATTAACCAACAAAATTATGTACATCTTAGAAATTTTAATATACCAGGTAAAGTATCCTAGGAAGTATACCTGTTAACCAAACAAAATTGTGTACTTCTTAGAAATTTTAATATACCAAACAAAATTGTTAAAATAATATGTTTCAGTTGATGTTACTGATTAAATCTAGAATGTGATGATATGTAACCAAAAGTTGAAATCTCAGATCCTGGTTACGTCCGTTGAGTATTACTACATCTTATTGTTTAGTTACATATCCATTTTACTCCTAACATATGATTCCGATACAGTCGCCAACTCTTCTAAAATCTGAAGTTTTGAGAGTAGTGATCAAATTTAAATAAGTATACCACAAGTATTTATAAACGTTCTTACGTAACTGGCACGTAATTTGTGTATGTAGTTGGCATCAATGTGTAATATTAAAGGGCTGAGAGCTCAGACAGCTGGGGAAAATGAGGTAGATGACTGGTCATATCAGATCGATCACACATGTTGAGCTCAGAGAGCTGAGGAAAATGAGGTAAATGATCTCTGTGATCATCAGCTCAACTAGGGGTGTGATCGAGCCGAGCCGAGTCGAACACTGCCAGGCTCGACTCGAGCTCGACTAAAAAAGTTCGGGTTCGAACTCGGCCTTTAATTTCAAGCTCGAAGCTCGGCTCGTAAAAAGTTCGATAGGCTCAAGTTCGGCTAGAAAGCTCGAATTAATTTCACTAAATATTAACAAAAGCTCGAAATATGATCGGTTTGGCTCGAGTTCAATTCGATTAAATATTATAATATATAAAAACAATATTAAATATTTATAAAAGATAATATTTATAATAAAAAATTAGAAATAATAGAGGCTCGATTAGGCTCGCGAACCTTAGGAGCCGAGTAATTTGAAGCTCGAGCTCGGCTCGGAAAAGAATTCAAAAAGCTCGAGGATCTTGATTATTACCGAATCGAATTCGAATATTTTACGAGCCGAGCTCGAGTAGCTCACGAACGGAACGGTTTGGCTTGTTTACGCCCCTGAGCTCAACCATCTTAAACCTTTTTAACACTATAAATACTGCAAAGCGTAAGACCTTAACTCACAACAACCTGAACATTAAAGCTAATTAGAGAGTGAGAGTGAGAGGGAGAGAATGGGGAAAGAATGCCATGCTTTACTGAAAGGTGGAAGGAGAGAAAGTAAGTATACTCATGGCCTAACTCCGTCTGATATGGAGACTTTGGCTAGCATCTGCGAGGTTTTTCTACCTCCTATACAACAAAACTCGCTACATGATATTAAAATTGAAGGCCAAACTGACGAACATATTCAATCATTCTTCAAAGCTTCTGGCTCGGAAAATCTTGTCCCCGAAGAGGTGAGATATTAAAGTAGCTCAATTTTTTGAAGTTATTAGTTATACTTCTTATAGTTAATATGGTATTTCGGACACTGTTTCATATATACCTGCAGGTTGCTGAAATTATGATGAAGAGAGGATTTTTTGAAGGAGTATTAATTGTTAGGCTGGTTATAAGAATTCTTTGTAGCAGGATGGGGACTTTCTTACTATGCGGATCTTTGTGTCTTGGTGATAAGGGGCCATACTTGAAGAAGTTCTCCCGTATGTCTTTGGAAAACAGAGAGCGAGTTGTCCAGAAATGGTTCAAGAATAGGTTTCTAACACCTATTCGCCTCGCCTTTGTATTTATCAAATTCTTGTGTGTTATGACTTTCTTCTCACAGGTAAACCATCTCATTTCATAGTTTTTTTTTTTGTTGTGTTAGTCTTTCTGTGCTGGCGCCTGGCGACGTTTGTGTGTCTCGGATTTGAAGAAGTATTGATAAATGAGTTTGCTTCCTCCTATGTATAACTAGCATGGCTTTGAATATTTACTGATGCTATGCATAATAACATCGATGCAGGGCCTTGCAGATATTAGACAAAGAGCATACTCTTCCCTCAGACCATATACGTATATAATCTAATTCATAGAATTCCAAACCAGCAAAATTCTTTTGAAAAAGCAACCAATACATAACACACATTGATGATCTCTAGAATAGTCAAATTAAAAGTTAAGTCCGGTGTGCCTGACGAGTTCCAAACTTACTAGATATCGTTTTCGTGCTGCACTGTACATGTAAATGTAAGTGCAAGTAACCAGATGTATAGGTTTGATATAATTGTATGTGTTTTCAATCATTATCACAGGAAAAAAATTTATTTACTAACTTAAGGTCAGTATAGTACATGTTTACTATCTATCCAGCTTCGCAGACACCTCTATTACGTCTAGACCTGATCCATCACAATCTCAACACAAAAAGAAACAAAAGTGACAATTTAAGTTTGAATTTGATAGATTAACGATTCTTCAATAAATACAAAAAAAATGAGAATTACTTGTGATAAATCTTACTGGCTAAAGTAATCTAGGATTGATATTCTTATTGCTTCAACTAAGCAGGAAGATAATTTTTATTAAGTGCAGCTTGCAATAAGATTTGTGGGTATATATGACCAGATGTTTACTGGATTTAAATTCTAATATTAGTTATAAAAACTTTCAGGTTAATGAAAATTCAGAAAATCCAGTATGGAAAGCCATTGGATACAATGTGGATAATCACAATGAGAAGATCTCAGAGGAAGAGGCAAGACCTCTCGACAAAGGAATGGTTGAAACCATCTATGAGACTGACTCAAGTTTTGTTTATTCACTCACCCAAAAAGGCCTTACTGTCACCAAAGATCCTAAACAAGGAGACACATACAAGATTACATGTGATGTTGTAATTGTAGGGTCTGGTTGTGGTGGAGGTGTGGCAGCTTCAGTGCTTGCAAGATCGGGCTATAAGGTAGTGGTTCTCGAAAAAGGTAACTACTTTACGAAACGCGACTATTCTTCCCTGGAAGGACCTTCCATGTCTCAGCTCTATGAAAATGGAGGTGTTCTTTCAACTATGGATGGGAAAATAATAGTCAGGGCAGGATCAACAGTTGGTGGTGGTTCAGCAATTAACTGGTCAGCCTGCATCAAAACACCAAAGGATGTGCGGCAAGAATGGAGTGATGAACACAAGCTCCAACTTTTTACAAGTTCAGAGTATGAAGCTGCTATGGATACAGTGTGGGAAAGAATTGGGGTTACGGAGAAATGTGATGAAGAGGGTTTCCAGAATCAAATTCTTCGTACAGGGTGTGAAAGACTTGGTTTTGAAGTTGAAGCAGTTGCAAGGAATTCCTCAAAGAATCATTATTGTGGTTCTTGTTGTTTTGGATGTAAATCAGGAGATAAGAAAAGCACTGACGTGACTTGGCTGGTTGATGCAGTAAATGCTGGTGCAGTTATCATATCAGGATGCAAAGCTGAGAAATTCATAATAGAAAAGAATTCAAGGAATCTGCATTCTGAAAGAACAAGGAAAAAGAAATGCCATGGAGTGATTGCAAGATTCAATCTCAAAGAGGATACTAACATTAATAAGAAGAGCATCCTTCATGTTGAGGCGAAAATAACTATCTCAGCATGTGGAGCTCTCTTGACACCACCTCTTATGATCTCTAGCGGGTTAAGAAATCAAAACATTGGCCCGAACCTTCATCTACACCCTGTTTTGCTGGCATGGGGGTATTTTCCAGAAGAAACTAGTACAGAGTATAAAGGAACACATTACCAAGGCGGAATTATTACATCTGTTCACAAGGTTGTTGATCCTAAGTCTAATAACACTAGAGCCGTAATTGAAGCTCCTGCAGTATTTCCAGGATCGTTTGCTGGAATATGTCCTTGGGAGTCTGGACTAGACTACAAGACAAGGATGTTGAAGTATGCTAGAATAGCTCATTTATTTGCGATGGTCAGGGACCGAGGATCAGGGGAAGTAAAGGTGGAAGGAAGGATAAGTTATAAAATGAACAAAGAGGACAAAGAAAATATGAAAGCAGGTCTGAAGGAAGCATTGCAGATTTTGATTGCAGCAGGAGCTGTTGAGGTGGGGACATATCAGAGTGATGGACAGAGATTTAAATGTCATGGGACTACTGCAGCTGAGCTGAAAGAATTTCTTGACCAAATATCTGCAGCTGAAGGACCAAAATCGATGGTAAAACATTGGACAACCTATTCAACAGCCCATCAAATGGGAAGTTGTAGAATGGGGATTGATGACACTCGAGGTGCAGTCGACTGTAATGGGGAGAGTTGGGAAGCACAAGACCTTTTCGTTTGTGATGCTAGTGTTCTACCTACTGCTGTTGGTGTCAATCCAATGATTACGATCCAAGCAACTGCTTATTGCCTCTCGAACAAGATCGCAGAGAATTTGAAGATAAAGGCATGCCTAGATTAAAATAATTTCTTCAAATCCTTCTTGTCATGCACATTGTGCACATTATTTATAATTATTTACACTTTTTCACGTTAAGGTGTAGCTTTATCAGACCAAAGAACAAAATGTATCACTTCTTTATTTCATACTTCTGCTAAGTGTCAATTTCTCAATAATTTCACTAAATATAAAACAATACATTATGTGTATGCCAATGCAGGAAAATCCAAGAGTTTGTATTAATATGCATTATTACAAATTGCCAAAGCTAGTAAAATGATAATCACATATAAGGAGGTAAAAAAAAGATAAATTATTAGGTAGCTATGATTTAACCTTTTATTTCTTGTTGTGCCTCACACTTGGTGACATGCAGCTCCATTCTTTGCTAATACATTTTCCAAGAAATGGCAATTCGTAACAAAGATTTCTTCACTGCCACAATCAATAATAATCCCCTTCCCGTCGACCTGCGTCGTGAAATGACCCTTCTGGCCAGCATCACTTGTGCATTTCTACATATCCTTTTCAGCCATCAGAATCAAACTCGCGGAATGGCAAAGGAACTGTCTTTACAGCTCTGTAATTTCCAGAATTGTTTAAGTGTTCATTCTCCAACCTGTAAGATTTCACAGTATTAGATTATGTTAAACAAGGTGCAATTAATATTGTCTTCCTATTTTCCGTTTTCAATTGATGTGATGTACAATATATACCTGTAGAAATTCCAATGCCCTCGACGAATGACCTCTAATGAAGCCAAGAAAAAGTCTAAGAGTCTGGATTCAATCATCCCAACATTGAATTTCATGACAGTTTCCAACCAAGCAATCCTAAGAACAATATTTATGGCCTACAATTTGCATTGCACACACCTCATATGATATATGGTTTCAAGAAAGTTCACTTCAAAACAAATAATAATTAGACACCAAGAACAGAGAGCTTACAATGGATATGTAATAGATGCCCTTGTTCTTCAGTATTAGTTCATCTCTGAGCCAGGGGTTTTTGGATTTCGGATTCATAAGTCCCCAGTCTTTGACAAAGTCCCAGTATAACTGATATACTGTGGCCACTAGCGAGGTTATCAGTACTATAATCATCCACGTCGTGTTTGGCTGGTTGGCATAGGTAAGTCGGGCTCCAGCTGCCACCATGGCAGACACATATTTCCCTAAGTTTGCTAGGTGGCTTACATCAGCTTCGTCGAACCATCGCCTAGCACACTAGTTGTTACACAAGTAAACAAAAAATAAATGTTAATTTTACTGTAAAATGAGTAAATACAGAAAATAGACACATTCCATTGCTAAATTTTAAGGATTTCAAGAGTTCTTCTTTAAGACCTGCATAGCACGCCAATAATATGGAGCGAAAGAGATAACATAAGCTAGTTCTCTGTACATTTTCCCGGATTTGCAAGTTGCATATTGGTGTGTTTTGAAACTCCCTGCAGTAAAGTAGCACACTGTAGATTCCAAGTGCCTCATCAATGGAATCTGCACGTATTTGTTTTACGATTGATTAGCCAATGTCAAAGAATTCGTGTTCAAGAAACATTTACAAGATTTTGCAACGTCAGGCTCAGAGTACAAATTACCTGGCTAGTAAGTTGATCAGCCATGAAAAAGTCTACCAGTAGAACCTACAAAAGAGTTACATTGTATTATGATGTGCTTTGAGTAAATTTATCCAAAGAAGAGAAGGAAAAATATATGCCAAGTACCTTATAAAACGGAGAGCAGACTATGTTGCGTATAATTCTGAGGAAACAGTATCGAGTAGGACGGTAAAAAATGTTCAGCGGACATACGAGGAGCGCGATGAAACACTGAAATGGATTCCCAAGAACAATGTGAATATTTCTCATGCATATTTCTACTTCAAATCGAAAACTTAAACTTGAGTTGCTTAATGTCATTCTATTGCAAGAATCTGATAACAAGGTAGGAAAAGAAAAAGAAGCTAACCACGAGGAGAATGCCAGGAACAGTATCAGCTTTTGAAGGTGGAAATCCATTAGAGAGTAAGATAAGGTGAATAACCATGGCTCCGACCACAGAAGTCATCATGCAGGTACAGATGAGGAAGGCATCTCGATATTTCAGCGCAGTACTAGGCTGGAATTCAAATATGAAGTTGTAATTGATCCGAGTTACCTTCCACCAAAACAGAACGCAGCCATACGCAAACATATGCAAGCTGGCAAGCGCAAACACGCTGCACATTTTTCACAGAATATTAATCAGTCTGCAGAATATTACAGGTTGGAGAATGAACACTTAAACAATTCTGGAAATTCAAAGTTAGTTTATCTGCAGATATTGAAATTTTCATATTTGTAAAATTTATTGTGGAGATACTAGTCCATGCAAGCCACTGCCATCAGTTTGCAGATTTTACCACACTATAGTTCTCTAGGCTATAGAAATATATTGTTCTATTAGTTTAGTAACACGAAAGTACACGAACCCTGAATAAATTGTGTTTGTGTACTTAAACACAAATACTAAATTTTATGTCGTTTTGTGTCGTGTACAAAATTCTCGGTTATGACTTTAGCATGACTATAGAAAATAACAGTAATGCTTAAAGCATGACATGCACAAAAAATGGTGAGGAATGATGTAAAAAAGAGCAGAAAGTGAAAGGAAGTACCTGAAAACAGGGTAGACAGTTTCCATATAAGCAACTTGTGTTGAAGGAGAAAACATGCCACTTAAATGTGCCAAAATTATGTACACACCAAATAGTGTAACAAAACAGCCTGTGAACAAGCCTGAAAAAACACATAAAGTGGACCCCACCAAACAAAATCAGATTTTCTTGATTTTCTTAGCATTATCACCTAACCAAATACTTTCAGGCATGGATGACATAAATATGTATATAGAACTGGCAGAAATAAATAAACTGTGTACTGACAAAAAATTGCCTTTTATCACCTTTTAAGACTTATGGTTTATACTAATATATTTATCGGTCCTTGTGTTTTAAAATCTTTCATTTTTGCCCTTAAAACATTGAAAACATATTTTTTTATTCTTGGACAGTTTAATTTATACATTTTTTCCCGGTTCAAGAGTAAAAAAATATATTTTCAGTACTTCAAAAATAAAAAAACAACGATTTTAAATTACAAAAAATGATGATTGCAAACTTTAAGATCTAAAACGTCATTAATCTTACAAATTTTGATAAATGTGTATGCATGTAAGTAAGTAGTTATACCAACAAAAAAGGTGATCATGTGGGATTCTCTGTGTTGCTGGGGTCTCAAGAATTTCATTGCCTTTTTCCTGTCATTGTTGGCAAAGTGCTGAGTGAACAAGGACTCCACTTCGTCCATTAGTCTTACCACCTAGACATGTCAAAACATACTCTTATTAATTATTAACCAACTCTATATTACATATAATCATTGTATCTAAAATAGAAAATTTATTTAATTAATGATCTCCTGATCTAGCGGTACTATTCTTACTTTCTTGTGATATATCGAGAATTTGAATCTTGTCAAAAATGAAATGCGTGCATGAGTGTGAATTAATAGCATTGTTGTAACTTTAAATAGTTAACTTCACTTCTGCAGATCTACTTGGATTACAACAAAAGAAGAGAAAGAATAAAGAATAAGTGACCATATGAAATGCGTATGGAGTCTAAACTATTGTATATTGCTTGTTTCGTCATTATTCACTACCTAGACCAAAAAGATGAATTAAGACATTCTTTACCATTCTTAATTAAAGTATCTGTTTAATTACCAATCTAACTCAAAGTCATCAATATTTTTCTTTCTGATATGAGTGTTCCATTAACATCTTCTCTCCTCCATTAGAATTCAATCTATATTATTACTCCATATATTTCTTTCTTTTGCAAGTGGGTTGTTGATTAATTTGTGGACATGCATCTAGGTAAGCACTACATCTAACAAACATATGCTTAGTGTGTCTATTACTACTAAATATATAAACACGATTCTAAACTCCTCCGTCCCTAATTAATTGTTCATATGTATAGTTTTATATTTACATATATTACTAAAAAATAGTAACTTCTTAGCAGCCAACCTATTCTTTACTATTGAATTAAAAAATGAATGGTTGAATGTTAATATGTACAACCTAATAATGCAGCTATTTTTAAATTCAATTAGGTTAGTCAGTTTTTAAATTTATTTATTTAAAAATTAAAGAAACAACTAATTAAGGACGAAAAAGACATTAGTTTGGAGCATGATTACTAGAGAATGTCTTAGCTATTAATTAATTTTGAGCTTAAAACTTTGACCTAGAATTGTAAGTATCTGTTTAGCATGCACATTAGGGTCACTTAATTATTTTATTACTGTCAACAAGTTATTCACATGCTGCAGGTTCTACCTATAGTTGATTTAGTGAATCACTAATATATGATTAAAAATTACCTTATCAGAACTAATGAAGTGTGATCTCTTCACCACTTTCAGGTAGCTTTCTGATGCATCCTGGTGGGATACCTGAGCCAGGATTAATATATAAGAAAACATTAATTTGAGTACTAATTCATGCATATAGGGAAAAAAAAATGTCCTTCTACAGGAATTTATACATATTTACTGTTTCAATTACCTTGTCAAACTTTTTTAGTATCTTGGTAAAAGCCACCATATTCAAAGAGCTGCCAAAAGCACAATAAAGGTTAGAGTACTTATATAAATCCAGTAAAAACCAAAGCTAGTAATAAGTAAGAGCTTGATGGGACATCCCAATGGTAAAGGTCTATTTCTGTCGGTCCTCCCAAGTTCTAGATTTGATTTTCACTCACACTCGAAATTTGTTAGAAAAGATTATAAAATTACGTGTACATATATAGAGTTGGAAAGTAAGATACCTGTAGGTTTTAAGTAAACCAAGACCTCTGTAGAGTTCCACAAAAGCGCCTCTGATCATTTTCTCAGCACACTGAATCTTTTTCCTGTTAACAAAATCTCCTTGCCCATCTTTTTTCGGATTATTCACTAAATCTTCCCATAACATAGATGTAACTGCTGATATTGTTCGAGCCGGAGTTGTTGCCGGAATGTCAATCCTCATTGCACCTTTTGGCTTACTTCCCTTTTTCGTCTTCCCCGAATTTACAAAATTTATTCCGTTTTTTTGCAGTGCAGCAATTACATCATCGGTCTGCGATGAATTATCTGTTGGACTGTCACAACAATCATTCCCACTTTCTGCAAAACAAATCATGTATTCTTAGGGATGTATACATCTACACATATTAAAACTTAACGTTTTTGCACCATTAAATTTTTTGAAAGAGAATATAAGGAAGTACCCCTTAAAAATTTAAAAATACAAGAGTGCCTTGTCAAAATTTACTCGATACTCTCATAAATTTTTGAAAGAGAATATAAGAAAGTATCCCTAAAAAATTTAAAAATACAAGAGTGTCTTGCCAAAATTTACTCTATACTCTCATTAAAAAAGTTTCGGTGCCTCACTAAAAAAGAATTCTGGATCCGTCCATGAACTTAGATATCTTCAGATAAACTGTTTTGCGTTCAAAAAGTCATTTTATAGCAGTCAAATCATCTATCTTTCGGTTAGCAATATTATGTAAATGATTAGACTCGTAGAGAAGACAAATGAAACATGAAGCCAACTTTTCTTGATAGGTATTTCTACTACGTGCCCAAGGCCAGCGTAGAAATTTATAAATTTGAGTTATTTTGATTAGTGTAGTTTTTGCGTATGCATGGTCCATCGTTATTTAAGAAAATGAATCAATAAAAATAAGTTAAATTTAAAAATTTACGCACTTATTTTGTACCCTTATATGCATGGTAAAAAATTCTTCATTATAAGATTAGAGAGATGAATTAATAATCTTCACTAAGCAGAAAGAAAGGAAATATGTATGCGTTGATTAATACGCGCATATTCTTAACTGAAAATAGTTATGCTATAATTAGCATCTAACAAACACTAGCTAGCTACTGCACAACAAAAAAACTGATGAATGTGTCGTGTGGAAAACTATATGACCACAAATAGTCTGAAAGATAACTAAAACCACTATGAGTTGCTTGTGTTTAGTCCACATTTGTTATGCTACATTTTTGTTGAAACAGAGTTGTAAAATATAGATATATACTGTTATAAGAACTCACCAGAATTCGTATCAGAGTTCCTGGTGGAGAAGGACATGGAGCGAGAAAAGAACCCAGAACCTTTCGAGGACAGTTTATGTTGTCGGCGCTCATTTAGAACGTGTTTGAGATCTAGCAATATCTGAAGCTGCTTGTTCAAATTTTCTCCCCTCTCAATAAATTCACTCTCCTTGCTTCTGTAAAACTGGTTCACTTTGTTGAGCTCATCATCCAGTGTTGCAAAATATTGTTTGATCTGCATGGTTTCATATATAGGTATATATATAGGAAACAGACTCTGTGCTTTATAAAGGTAATCGAAAATGTTATCACAAAGTAATTTTTTTTTTTAATTTTTCGATAATTAAAATTGTTTGCTTCATGTTCACATAGAAGAGAAAAATAGCTCCGAAAATAACATTTCCCTTTATTCTGCATGGTTTTATTGTCTTTGAAATTACCTCATCTTCGTCGGAAAATAGATGGGAGAGTTCAGTTTCATAGACTTCGTCTTGATCTTCACCTTCTTCCTGTACTTGCGTTTTGCTTCTTACCTGCGGGAAATTTAAATTTTGATATAGTTCATTGTAAGTATTTCTCCTTGTAATATCACAGCTGGAGTTTTGATGTAAAGAGGAATACAAGACTTTCACGCAATATAATATGATATATAATATGAGAAAGCATTAAAGCATGACGAAAAAAAAGAAGATGGCATTCTCCTCACTTTGAGGTTGTTTTTTGGTTGAGTACCTTAACGGCTTTAGTGCAACAGAAGAAAAGATGGACACGAAATAAATAATTAAACAGTGTAAACACTTAGCCATCGCTAAGCATGCATGATTAGAATTTAAGAGTCAATTTCACCTAGGAAAACTAGCTTTGCCTTTTAAAAAAGGACAAAAACTCAAATAGGAACATAATCGCTCCGTTTTACTGGAAAGTACATAATGTATAATGTACAAGTGTTTTGTGT
>PHNY01021739.1:0-15608 GCA_003724115.2 Anethum foeniculum | reverse complement strand
AATATTTATGAGTACTTTTTTATTTGTCCAAAATTAATTCAAAATTTTTAGTTGGTTAATAATTTTTAAATCATCACTAAATTAAAGATTATTTCGTGAACTTCGCGTGAGCCATAAATTCATCAAAATATGTTTTTTAGAACTCAAGATAGAAATGAAATAAAATCAAACGTAACCCAATAATTTTTTACTTAAATATATAAGTATTTTTTGGCATATAAAATATGTAATAATATTTGAATATGTTAAATTAAATAACTGTTATATTTAAATTAGAATTACTAACTAACTATAATTAGTGTATGGATAAGAAAGATAAGTAATGAAATTTTAATATAATATAATTTGTCTAAAACTTAGGAGTTCTTTTTTATTGCTCTAAAATTATTTTAAATTTTCTGATTGGTTAACTGCATACCTAGTCAAACTTAGATATTATAAGGAATGAAGGATATGTATGGAAATAGTAGATTTGTAATCTGATTGGTCAATTTTTTAGGCGTGACATCCCATTGGTTAAAATTGAGTGAAAAATTATGTAATTGGTTAACTTAATGGTGCGGTTAACTCAGCTATTATAAAGAACGATAAGGAAAGTCCTAATCTTGTTATGATTAGTCAGAATTTAATTTTTAAATTCTGGTTAGTTCTTAAATAATTTCTAACTTTTTATTAATTAACTGCATATGTGGGTAGACTCGGATATTATAATATAGGATAAGTCGAAAATTTATTGAAAAGTTCTGAAAAATTGAACTATTTTTAACACACCGACTGTTCATAATAATAATGTGAAAGGTGGCCGGAGATGCTCCTACTACAACAGTTGTTATGGCTCGGGGCGGACCATACCCTCTTTATTTACTTTATTTGTTTAAGAAAAAGTAGGTCTAAAATCTCTTTACGTAACGATATATAGACCGAGATCGTGCAGCATCTAAGTGCAATTATATTCTTATAATATAATAATATGTATTAGAGGGATCTTATCCAAATATTTGATCATGTATTACCAATGTAATGAGGACTGTTGGATCTTGAATTAAATAGATGATAGCCGTTGGCTCTAAAATAAGGAAATATTCTATTTTCATAATCTAAACCTAAACTAAGTATGTCTTCTAAATTGAATAGGTTAGTTAAGTAGGTATTCTAAATTGAATAGATTACTTAATACAAAATCCGTAACTATTTTTTCTCTTTAGTTTCTAGAAAATTTTACGTAAATAATACTTTTTTAAATCATCACTGAATTAAAGAATATTTCATGATCTTCGTGTGGGTTGTAAAATCGTCAAAATCTGATTTTAAGAACTCGAAGATATAATCAAAATAAATCAAACGAAACCCGAAAATCTTTTTTATGTTCGATTCTCTCTACTAAGATATTTAAATTTATTATTTGTACTTCAAAATTTATTAATAACACATTTAATATATAATACTCATAATGTATTATTCAACTTTCAATTATAAATTATTATATAATACTATGTTCTCAGCTAAACTATCGATCTTCACATGATCTTTTTTATATAGTTAGTATTTTTATGATTTTCATGAAATATTATAATGTTTTAAATTTTTAAATACATTATTATAGATATAAAAAAATACACGAATAAAGAAAACAGTAAAAACTCGTGTATTGTCCGGGTAATAAGCTAGTATAAAATATATGTCAGTGCAAATGGGAAACAATATAATGGTCCCCAAATCGACCACCCGAAGTCTCTTTTCGATTAAATATGTAACTTGCATAATTTGATACCAGCCAATCGATGAGGAACAGCAGTGCTGCAGTGCGCTCAATTTCTTTGCGGAAAACATATTCTCTATAAAAATATTTAATGATATATGAATATGTTAAATTAAATTATTATTATATTTAAATTTGAGTTATTAACTAATTATGGTTAGTATAATTGGATGTGAATGATAAGTAAAGAAATTTCTAATATAATATGATTAGTCTAAAATTTAGGATTTCTCTTTTATTGGTTTAAAACTATTTTAAACTTTCTGATTGGTTAACTACATACCTAGACTCAGATATTATAAGGAAGGAAGAATGTATATGGAAATAGGAGATTTGTAATTTGATTGGTTTATTTTTTAGGCATAATCTCTTATTGGTTAAAATATAATAAAAGAATTATATGATTGGTTAACTCAATGGTGTGGTTAACTCAACTATTATGAAGAAGGATAAGGAAAGTTTTAATCTTGTTACGATTGGTCAGAATTTAATTCCTGAATTCTGATTGGTCCTAAAATAATTCCAGATTTTTGATTGGTCCTAAAATAATTTCTGTTTTTGATTGTTAACTGCATACATGGGTAGACTCAGGTATTATAATATAGGATAAGATAGGATTATAGAATAAGGGAATTGTTCTCGAGCCAATGTCGGATAAGATACAGTTATCGCAATATTTCATTGCGGCTGCCGCAATGAAATATTGTGGCAGGAGAGTGCTGCTGCAATGAAAAATTGCGACAGGTGTATCCAATCCAACGCTAGCCAGGGAATGTGCCCCATCCAATTAACAATATTTGATCCAATTAACAATATTTGATTTGATGTATATTTTTAAAATGTAAAAGATCTCGTTTGTGTGTTTGATAGACACACATATATTACGAACGAGAATTACTATAGTTTCAAAATAGTTCTTAAATCATGAATCGACTAATCTAATTAGATGTACATTTTGAAAATATAAAAGTTTCATCTGTTTCTGTACATAAATATGCACTACAAGAATTAAAACGACATCTGTCATTTGTTAACAATTTCGATATTCTTTTTTATTCTTATACTGCTTATTAAATTGTGACAAGTTAGTATGGGTAAATTATTCAGAATCATTTTGAAAATTATAGCATTACTCAATTTTAATACATTCTCACTGCATTATCGCATTAATTTTTTGATTAATTCTTACAAGGTATCTTTAATCGATATGGTTTCTTTTATTGAATTAATCGTTATACATTTATATATTTCATAATTAATTTTTTAGATATTTAATAACATTTTAACTCCAGATGAATTCTAAAAGAATTTTGCTATAATAAATACACATTTTTTGGATTAATAATCAATAAAATAAAAGAATATATTTAAATATATCGATTATTTAATAATAAATTCAACTAATAGTTCGCAACAGGCCCATTTTGGTTAATACCACGGTACAAACTACAAAAGGTTATTGGGAGACTAATATAGATATTGGGCCGACGTTTTTTGTTAAGGAAAAGGGAGATTTGACAAAGTGGGCCTCAACTAGAAATTGCCATTCGAACAAAAGCAGCTGCTGAAATATTTTTTAAGACAAGAAAAACGAAGGTCTGCGCTGCCCAGCATTCATCTTAATGCAAGTGCACTCCAAGTGTTCGACATTTGGTCCCAAAGAAATTCCATTCTCCAAATGCAGAACGGATTGTTTTTCAGACGATCAAACCAAATTAAATCTATCCACACTCATCTGTTATATGAAAAAAAAGGTTTTGATGAGACCCCGTTTGGGAAACTAAGTTATATGCGGGTTCAAATAATGCACAAAACTAGTGGAGGATCAAGACCTAAACAGAAAGTCTATCACAGAGTTCATGAATTGGACAAAATGCTGGACCTTCAGAAGAAACCAGCTGTCATTCTACAGTTAAAATCGATTATAGAGTCTCGGAAAAACAAGTCCCTTCTTCTTAGGGACCTTGAAAAAGAAGTTGGTTTTGTTCAGAAATGGAATTACATGGCTGTTATCGAGAAGTATCCTTCGATATTTTGTGTTAGTGGAGGTGATGGAACACCGCCTGCTGTTATGCTCACGCGAAAAGCGAAAAAGATTGCTGATGAGGAGGTTGGTGCTATAGAGCAAATGGAACCAATTTTACTTAAAAACTTGAGGAAGTTGTTAATGTTGTCGATTGATTGTCGGGTTCCGTTGGAGAATATTGAGCTTATTCGGTCTGAATTAGGGTTGCCTTTTGATTTTAAGGAATCGTTAATTCCTAAGTATCCTGAATTTTTTTGTATAAGAGATGTATATGGGAGAGCTTATCTTCAGCTTGAGAATTGGGATTCTTATCTTGCAGTTACTGCTCGGGAGGAACGAATTTCTCGTGAAGGAATTTTGAGTTCTGCTAGGAATTTAAAGAAAACTAAGATTTCGAAAGATGGTAACTTTTTAGGTCCATTTGCTTTTCAGTTGAAGTTTCCTGCTAGTTTTAGACCAAACGTTAGTTACCTTGAACAAGTTCATAGGTGGCAAAAATTGGAATTTCCTTCTCCATACTTAAACGCTAGGAAATTTGATATTGCTGATCCTAAAGCTCGTAAACGTGTGGTTGCGGTACTTCATGAGCTTCTTAGTTTGACTATGGAGAAAAGGTTAACTTCTGCTCAGTTAGATGCATTTCATTCTGAGTATCGGTTACCAGCTAGGTTATTGCTTTGCTTGATTAAGCATCATGGTATCTTTTACATTACTAATAAAGGTGCAAAGAGCACCGTAGTCCTTAAAGAAGCCTACGATGGTACAAATTTAATTGATAGATGTCCACTTTTGGCATTTAGAAGTAAATTTGTAGAACTTACTGGCAGGAGGGACATAAATATGTGTCCTGGAAAACCCTTATCACAACATTCTCTATGAAAATCTGGTTCAGGATATCGTATTGTGATTCTATGATGAGTATGGATAATTGCCCGTATTTGGCTGTCAAGAAAAGAATAGTGGATGCGAAATGGGTGAATTTGTAGGCTTCAGGTGTTCTTCTAATCGATTGGAATATCCAGTTCTTGGCTGAGAAGGCTCTGGCTTATATTTTCCAAAACTCGCCAAAGCACATTTAAGTATTAGGAGTGCGCAAGATCCCTGCTCCCTGTTTCGATAACGTAGCACACAGAAAGCCAGCAAGTTATGCAAGGATTACTGCAACCTGCACTTGAAAAAATAAAATAAAATTAGACAGTGATTGGTTTCAAGCAGCTATGTGCTCTCTCGTGTCAGTAGCAAAAGCATAAAAAAGCCATGACCACTAGCAACAGTACGAACAATTTGAACCTGATATCTAATTCTTTTTCTAACAAATGTCGCTTTGTTATAAAGCATAAACTCTGTTTCGGACTATATGCATGTACCATGTCATTGTGGTGGACAATGGAGTCCATGTTGATTCAGCTGATGTTGATTCTTAATTCCAGGTTATATATTGTATTAAGTATTATTTAACATTTTTCATGACCAATGTGTATCTTTGTACTTAGTTATAAACATTTATGTGCACATGATAATGTGTGTTTTATGATGTGTAAGTTTTTTAATATCTGAATATACAAGAAAATCCAAAAACTGCCAAAATCCATACATTGCGGATAGATCTTACTGGGCTAGGGTGCTTGTTATATGAGCAGTTGATTATCTTCATAAAGAAATTTATTATATTCTAGTGAGTTGACAATGTACATTAGCAATCTATAATTCTTTATCATGTTGGTGATGAGAAACACGTTGTTGGTAAAAGTCAGAATTTTAATTTAGTTTTTTTTCTGATTATATTTGCTCATTTTTGTGAAAATAAGAGACAACTACTGTATACTAGGTTATTTGTTACTTCCAAGAAAATGAAGGGTGTCAATCCACATCACCATTATTTTCTATCGATTTACCTTTCCTTCTGAGTTCCGAAATATTAACAACTTAGTTGAAGTGAATGACTTTCTTGTGTATAAGTACCTTGTACAAGTGGGATTTTGCAGTTTTTGCTAAGTGTCCGTGAAAGGGAGCTTTAACCCTGTCTCTAAGGTTTTAATTTATTTTTTTTCTTATTGTTTCTTGTACCTTTGTTCCCAAGGTGGCTTAGATATACAACTTTATGTAACTGCTTGTTCTTTTTATTTATATTTTTGGCTAAATTGAGTAATTTTTTCTTGTGAGAAACTGAAATAATATATTTCCTGTTAGCTTTTATCAGGTAATTTCCAGCCAGAGATTTGTTGAACTTAAGTAATGTTTTATGATTTTAAGGCCAAAATAATTCAAAAAACAGGTCACTAGTCATACAACATGTTATGAAGATCTTGTGAAATATTTTGTGTATTATTAACACTTGTCTAGTTAGATATACATAATGGATGTAAAGAAGGGGGAAAAAAAAGCGAATTTGTAGGCTGGAGGCATTCCAGTTGGTTGAGAGGGTTCTGTTTTTTTATTGCCCAAAGAACATTTAACTTTTCAGATGTAGGAATGCTCAAGATTGTGTGATGCTTGTTCCTATCAATTTAGCATATAGCAAGTCGGCTAGTAATGCATCAAATATCTATTCAACTCGCGATTAAAAAGTTAGGTCATGACTGGTTTAAGCACTCTCGTGTCAGTTCAAAAGCATAACATAGCCGTGTTCCCAAGAAAATAGAGATTTATAAGAACACTGATAGGGATTTATATAAATTTAGCTAATATGTATTACTCGGATTCCTGTTATTTAAACCTAATTTTCTTATTTATTCTCTAACATATGTGCTTTTTGTTCGCTATACATTTTTGTTTTAGACTATATGCATGCACCATCGAGTCATGCGGTGGGCACTGGAGTCCTTTAAATTGATTCAGCTGATGATGATTCGTGATTCCGATAACATTCTATTTCAAATATTGTTCCATTTTGTTATAATCACATATTCTGATTCTAATTACATAACATAACAAATCCTGTTTTGAGTTTCTTATAATCATTTTTTTCTGGAGCAATTTGTATCTTCGTACTTAATAGTGAACATTTATACTCATGATACTGTGGTTTTCATTCCTGAACTATATGGAAAATTCAAAATTATCCAGAATGCCACTTATTATAAGAACAACATTAGTATTAATCTTATTGTGCATAGAGTTTTCAATAATCTACATTACAGCAGTGTTTAATAATTATTTCCTTTTAAAGTTTTTAAACAGCTTAATGCAAGTGAACGGGATCATTTTGTGTTAAGCAATTGCTATTTTCGCAGTTGAAGTTCAGTGAGTGGAAGAAAAGGTAAGTTTCACACTGCACATCTTAGGTTTTACATTTTTTTTTCTTACAGTTTCTAATACCTTTTATCCTCAGGTAGCTTACAGTTACAACTTTCATGTCTTTGATCTTTGGTGAGTGCTTGAAGTGAAATGTTTTCGGTTATCATTCATCACTTATCAGGTACATTTCCAAAACAGGCCAGTTGCAACATGTTGTGGAGACCTTGTTAGTGAATTAGATAATCACTGTGTGCATTGTTTAATATGATTAGTGACTCCCCAAAAACCTTAAGATGTTAGGAAATCTTTGGGTTAAGCTCTCATACCACACTCCTGAAATGTTTTTAAAGAGCCTAACATATATCATACTTTTGTCTTCTTAGTAATAATAATCACAGAATATGAACATTTATAGTTTACTATATGCATATCTTTGTAATATATTCTTTAAGTCTACTAATATGTGCACTATATTCCATTGAAATTTCGATGAAGCCACCTAATTGCACTAAGAATTTACCCTTTACTGGTGGACCACAATAAGTTGAAGAAATAGGAGGCCCTTCCAACAAGGTCAATAATTTTGCTTCATCAAACCTCTCTATCTGTTGTAGGTCCAGAATATATCTTCAGTGCATCTTTTGCTTGAGGATCATGAATATTGCCTTTCTTTTGAAAACTGGACTGTCTTATACTTTATCACATATATAATCAACTAAATCTTTGTACTGATGTATGAGTCTTATCTCATGGTCCCGTTTAATTTGGTACACTAATCAGGACTTCTCATGTAAATGTTATCTGCATTTGGTTGGAGGTTATACATCTGAAAATTATTTATTGTTTTCTTCACTTAATGATACAGCTTGTCTGCCTTTAGCATATTAAACATTTTATGCTACATAGATGCTGATGTTTTGTCTATTTTTAACAGAATTTTTTAAGCTTAAATCTTTAATACTTTTTTAGTACCGAAAGTCTGAAATGTTAAGCCACATACCTAGCGTAGACAGAATATGCAAGTCCTTTCCTTGCAAACAAGTTTACCAGCAATTACAACCTAGTTTTGAATTATGACCATTAATCAATTAAGATAACAATAATTAATTATAATTATATTTTTATAATATATTTATAATCAGTAAAGTATAAAATTCTTATTATTATTATTATAATAAGAAAAAATCAAGGAGTTCCCAAGCAGTAGCAAAGGTGCTCCTTCACATTGGAAACAATTATGGGACTAACAAAATCCATTAGTTTTGAATGAAGAGTGCTCCACACTAGCAAGCACCTAGCCCTGTCAAAACGTGTGACTTCACTAAACAAGCAAGATAAGCCCGCACTATCTCATAATATCCTGGCTCCTGCTATGGAAGTGGGAATGCGCTTGCTCTTTAGCATACTCAAGACTCCTTTACCTGGGATAACTGTCTTAAGCCCTCTCCAAACTAGGCCATAGTGGTTCCGAAATTTGATTCCAACCTCCCATATACTTAAAAATATATGAAGTATCAAATTATGTACGTGTAGATAAAAGATAATAAAAAGTAGAGGCTATAAATATTAATAATTTTTTAAATAATTTAATATTAATATAATTTTGATACTACTCAGTTAGAGACTACACGACACATGTTTAATTCATAGAGGATTAGGATTATAATAAATAAAACTAAAAATGTGACAATGATAAATTTGATTATCAAATATAACATCATAACATCTTACATAGATTTCAATTAAATTCTAAGTTTAGACTTCTTTTATATATATAAATAGAATCTAACATAAAATTAACAAAGATTAAAATTAAACATAACATGATTATATGTAAATCACCTATTCATATACACACTTCACCAAATTTTCAAGTATCATTTTAAAATTTTGGTAATCTATTCAAATTATGTTTATGTTTGTGATTTGATTTGGTTCTCACGATTCTCATTTTAAATTATGCAATTGATAGATGTAGAGATGGATAAATTATCAGTATCATTTTTTCTGGTAAATGTTAAAAAACTTTATATTAATAAATTATTGATAAGCAGTACAAGTACATGTGTAGTACAATTGTAAATGTATAAGATCCAATTTCTAGAATTCCGTTTTTTCCCTTAACCTAATTATATAAATGTCACCCTGTAAAATAAAATGGATAGTCGATTACAAATAATTTGATCTTTTTTAAACATATTACATATTAATACAATTATTTTATATAAATGTTAAAAGAAGAATTAATAACCGTTATGTGCATCATACGGGTGTGAGCTATTATGTTTGGTAATACTATAATATAAATAATAATAATTTATTGATGCCAAAAATTATTTTACATGTTTAAACTTATTTTCTTAAATTTATAAATTATTTTGTTTTCTCTTAATCAAACTTAGAATTTTAAAATATTTTATACATATATAATTTGATGAATGTTTTATCACATCCTTGTATACATTCATAAGGGGATTCTAGTCGAGATGAATTTAGGCTTTTAATTGTTATTTATAACGTTATATTATTACGCTATAAAACAACTCTTCATGTTTGATTTTTTTTTTTTTTTTGATTAAAAGATAATAAGATGCACTACCGGTATTAAAGAAAAATTAAAACTACACATAAAAACAAATGTAAAAGCAATAGGTCCAACTCAATTATAAGCAAATACTTCATTATTTCAGAATTGTAATTTGGATAAAAACATCATAAAAATATGAATGATTTGAAGATCATTGAAGGATTAGTTATAAAAGGTTAATTAGTTAGTTCTTGATCTATTACCTTCTGTGAAAGCAAGGGTTGTGTTTAGGTGTGTCTTTTAAGTTTTAATTGCAAAACATTTCAGCTAATGGTCTGCTCCATGAATTACGCATCATTTTCTCTTAATGTCCCAAAATGGCATAATGTACCAAATTATTTCCTGCATTTGTGTTATTCTGATGTCCTTCAGCATCCATTATATCTTATGAGCTGTATCTACTATTTGAATATGGTTGTCAATTCATATTACTTACAGTTACAGGACACTACATGCATAGGGCACATGCATGGCTAGCCATGGCAATCACTGTCACTAATAAACCCCGAAAATATTAGATTTGGTTAAGCACATTAAATGGTTCTTTAGCAGGTAAAAACAAATATCACAGTTCATGATTGATCCACTGTCTGACCCATTGGGCATTGAATTATTTTTGTTTTCTGGTATCATCTGGCCCCTTTTGTCCTGACAGGTCCATGTTTGATACAAAATTTAGAAGTTTTGTGATAATATAGCACAATCAACAATGTAATTCATAGAAAGGAGAGCTTATAAGAATTATAATGATATGTATGGTGTATTATTTTTATCTCCCAACAGTACAAAATTTGTCAGATATAATTGTTTAGGGACTTCAGCCACTTTGCTTTGTCTCCCTTCTACGTAGTTTCTTAATTGTCCTGCAGAGGAGGACGCATGTTGCCGGCAATATCTTGGTGGTAACTAATGACATTTTGATGAGTAAGAATTATTATGTTTAGACCTATTTTACTTATTAGTTTATTATTGATATAACTAGAGATATGGTTGAAGTTTATTGTGAAGGACTGAATTAAAATACCTTTATTTGCAGATATTTCCTGGACTACAAAGAAATGTATTTGATTAGAACTTCCAACTTCCAAGTATATTTGTGTACAACCACAACATGCAGCATTATAATCAGGTATAACTCTGAAATTTAATGGCATATATTCAATTTATACCAATGCATGTTGAGATGGACCATTCATGTTGTGTTTACTTTTTTCTTGTAATGTTAACCCTTTATTCCCAAGTACTGAAGAAAATAATGGCATAATGCCAATTACACTAGGGCATCTCTACACATGGATTGATCCGTGTAAGAATTGATTTTCTTGATCTTTGATTATATGTGTTACTATAAACATGTTAGTGTTGCTTCTAGATTTAAATAGTTGAACTTCTGCAAAAGTCCAAGGCTTGAGACGTGTTAAACATGGTAAATTTGTATGGAAACCAGCCTAGCAGGATTGAGATGGGTAAAGATGTAAGTTTCAGTTCTACCTCATATGAAAGGGTACAGGGAAGGGACCATATCATGATCATGATCATGAAACTCTGGGATCTATGGTCCATAAATGGTGGACCCTTTGTTTTCTTCATGAAGGGGCTGAGCTGTTGACAACACAAAATAATGCATATTTTTGCCTATTGATTATCATACCAAATGTGTCCTCTTGTTTACTTCATATGTGTAGTGATGGCTGATTCTTTGTTATGTCAGTCTCATTTGAAGTCCTTGTCTGTTCCACTGTTTAAATATGCTTCTTCCAAAAAGGAGATGGGAAAAAGTAAAGGAAATCTGGTAACATAGTACATCCATCTATTTTAGTCTTTGATATGTGATTATTTTACATTAGAATAGTTTTAACCTTCAAGGCCTGTGAAATCTGTGCACATTATCTCATCTGTCCACTTCAGAAAAAGATGAAAATAAAAATAATCCCCATTCTCTGTAAGACATCATTTCATGTGTGCCCACTACACCTTTGTCTTGATGTTATGCAATTGTTCCTTGGTGTCTACATTAGGCACCACCACTAAAGTAGTAAAGCTAACCTCTTGAATCATTCGTGTCTTTTTGTTTAGTGGGGGCACATATACATTACAAACACCAAGGAGAGTAAAACATAATGATGCTATCAAAGATAGGGAGAGTTGATTTTGCAGCCACAATCTCCTTCAAAGTCTTTCATTAATGGTAATAACCTAATGGGGATGGGAGAACAAAGTCTTGATAATCTTATCACATGGATATTTTTATGTTAGTGGGGAAAGCTGATAATTTACACTTAAGCACCAGTCTGTCTCTCAACCTTACAATAGAATTCTTGCAACAGTTTAACAACTTTTCTTTTTTTCTTTATTGATTCTTTATCCATAGACTTCATCCATAGTGGGGTGGGGTGGGCTTTTGATTCAAAATGCAATAAGAAGCTGTGTTCTCCTTTTGTTGATCTTTAGGCTTACTCCACCACCCATCATAACAAATTCCCTCTATTAAAGTAGACTACTCATTGCAACTTCATTGAAATTCTGTAATAAAGGAACCTCAGATATGATTTCTAGTTAGGTTTAGAATATTTATTTTATTCTCACTTTTTTTTTTCTTGGCGAGTGTAGGATTACATTGTAGACCTTATTACTATATCTACTTTTGTTAAACTATGGCCTATGTGTATAGAGTCTATAGACCATGGTCAGGGACGACCGGTGCCGTGGGGGTAAGTGCCCCCATGACTGGAAAAATATACACCTTGCATGGTTGAAGTGTTCTTTTGTGTATAAGAAGACCCTTGGTTTGAGTCTTTGCATGTCTTTTTAATATATATTAATGGCTTTAGGATTTACCATGAACTAGCTTATTATACGTGCAATGCACAGGGTTGGACGGTTTTGATAATTATAATAATATATTTAAAAATTCAGAACATTGTAATATTCATCTAAAATCGTAAGAACACGAATTATATAATTTTTGAGTTTTAGAAATCATATTTTGACGATTTTACAACCCACACGAAACTCACAAAATATTCTTTAATTCAATAATGATTTAAAAAGTATTATTTACGTAAAATTTTCTAGAAACTGAAAAGAAAAAACAGTTACAAATGTTGTATTAAGTAGTCTATTTAATTTAGGACACATACTTAACTAATCTATTCAAGACCTACTTAGTTTTGGTTTAGATTATGAAGATAGAATATTCTTTTATTTAAGATCCAACGGCTATCATCTATTTAATTGAAGATCTAACGGTCCTTATTACATTGGTAGTACAGGACCAAATATTTGGATAAAATATGTTATATTATAAGGATATAATAAGGATATAACTGGCACTTTGGCAGGGAGCTTTCAAAAGATGTGGAAAACTCCTAACAATTTGTATACTATTTCACCAACATTCTATAAATTAGTAATGTGTTTAGCATATTGATTGTCATTGTTATAGCAAACCTTGATTCTAGGGATACTGTTCGACCAAAATTGTATGGTGTGACCGCATCGACGAACAAATACGTAATTACTACTAGTACACCATACCTATCATATCTAACCCATAATTTGACTAGTTATAGCCTATAGGAAAGGTATTGAACCTTGCAAATTTTGTGTAACTGATGACTTGAGTGATAAAAATGGGTATTGCACTGGATTTTGCTAAGAAATTGAATACTTACTACAAGGAGGAAATACAGTACGAAATGAAATTGGTAGTGTTCAAAGTTGATGGACTAGTTGAGTTACTTTTACATGAGAACCTTTCTTTTACAGGTTAATAATGTATGTAGAAGAGGGCCCTTGAGGTACCTCTATATCAGAATCTATGCTTCAATTTCTATCCCTTTCCCTTCTTATTAACCTCCACCAAATTTTGGAACAAAAGATTGAATGTATATCACCCAAATGAGCTAAGAAAATTAGAATTAACAAGAATTCGGTGTGTATATTAAAAGAAATACTCCCTCGTCCCTTTTTAGTTGTCACGTTTGACTGTTGACCAGTCAAACTAAAAGTTTGACTGAAATTTATAAATATTTTATAATTGAAAAAAATAAAATAAAATTATGTCATCGTAAAATATATTTAATCTACTTTAATATATAATTTTTAATTTTTTAAGATATTATAAAAGTAATTTTTAATCTTTAGTCAAAGATGAGTCAATTTGACCAATAAAAAAGGAAATGTGACAACTAAAAAGGGATGGGGGAGTAGTAACATATTTAAGAAAAATTTTTAAATATGACCTAAATATGTATATTTATCATATAATATATAAGGCATTCATAGTTGTAGTTAAAAGAAGTTGGCATTCCGTGGATTCTGAATTGTCAATGTTTCAACCGTCCAGTGGAATGAACTAAAAAAAAAAAAAAAAAAACCATTACTAATCGATATTATTGACTGTTTGTTTGGTGGACGATAAATTCAAGTCCACCCATCAAATTCAATGGTGATTTTTTAAGGGGAGATGGGACCATATAATCCCAACATTTGCCTTACTAAAAACCAACTTTAATTAGTGGCTTTCAAATCAATTTAGAAATATACTAGTACTTCTTATATATTGCTCCGTTTTATGTCTCTGGGTCCACTTATAGGATACTCTAGCTAAAGTTTATAGAAAGATGCTAGAGTTTTTAAGGCTGGTCCGGATGTAGACCCACTATTGGACACTGCTATTACAGAATCAGAGCTACGAATCATATACTGACAGCTTAATTTTAAGAGCATCTCCGACCAGTTCTTGGTATGAACTCTTAACTTGGAATACGAAGAGCAGCTCTAAAGTACTTTTAAAAGCTCTTAAAATTTTTAAAAGGGTCTTTTTTTTTCCTTAATCGTAAGAGCTACGGTACAACTCTTAACTATTATTTTATATATTAAATTAATAAAACATGTTTTGTCTTTCTTTTCACATTTTTTTTTGTATTTCATAAGTTTAAATTAATTTTATTAATATAAAAAAAATAAATAGTGAATATAAAAAGTATTATTTTAGATGAATACTTGTTATATTGCTAGTCAATAACTTATATTATATTTAGAAGTGATTTAATAGTTGTCAAAATTGATGTAGATGTGGTAAATAACTTATATTATATTATATTGCTAAAAATTAATTAAAAATTTTAAGATACCCACTATATAAAAGTTATTGTAAATTCGGAAGTCCTAAAGTTTTTTATGAACTAATAACTTTGGAAATGGTGGATTTTATTAGTTATACAAATCAAAACCGTTTTATTATTATCAAAATTTAAAAATATACATTAAAAATATTTTTATCATAGGATATTAACTTATCGAAATTTTATCATATAAATAAGATATGCCCCACCTTTATAAAGATGTCGCCACCTCCGCCTTTCTTTTTTATTCTAGTTCTTATATCCGCTAAAGCAGATAGTAGAGGGGGAGCAATGATAAAGATGATGTCATCTATGCGAGACAAAACTCCTTTTATGGATGAAATCTCATATATTTCAGAAATTCAAATCATAAGTGATAGAAAAATAGAACTGTGAGTTTGAATCGAGAGAGGTATCTACGCAAAGTGTTTAATCATTTAAACTTATAATCCGGTGCCGGTGCTTACATTATTAGTGGTGGGAAAATGATTAACACGTAGTAAAGACTTTCAGCATGGACAAGAACTATTAGATTTACTATATGCGCAAGCGGTTGGAAGTTTGATGTATTTTATGTTTTGTACTTGACCTGATTTGGCGTATTTTGTTAATCTGGTAAGTAGATACCAAAGCGATCCTTATCAAGCTCATTGGTAAACTGTGAAAAGGATAATAAAATACTTAAATGGTACGTTGCACCACAAATTATTTTATTAGTCAAAGAAGTTAATGGTTATTTGTAATATCCTGTAATTTGGAATAATGAAAAAAGAATAATTAAAAATTGAATTAGAATAATAAGTGTGAAATATGGAGTGGATTTTAAATTTGGATAACTAATAATTTAGAATTAGAGTTTTAAAACATCAT
>PHNY01021736.1:27783-38085 GCA_003724115.2 Anethum foeniculum | reverse complement strand
TTCCCTTCTTTCCCCCCCCCCCCCCCCCACTACATTGCTGCATATACATTATGTATATATTTTTGTTGAACTAATCTATTTATATATTAACCACAACTATGACGAAAGTACGGAACTAATTAATAGACTGGGGAGTAAGTTCTTACAGTCAATTTTTCTTGTATTTTACTAAAAATCAATCTCCACCAACAAAGAATTATAGGTGATAAAAGGTGCTAAAATGGTGATATCTTAGTCAGAGTTTGGAGAAAACAAAGAATCGTAATATTTGATTGTTTGTTATGTTCTTACAAAAATAAATCTATCGAGAATCATAGGTGACTAAAGACCCCTTTCTTAGTGAAGCACGAAGAACAAACCCTTGTTTAAAGCAATTGGTAAACCCTTCTGTTATAAGCAAACCATTGTTTATTCGTTTATAATATGTGAATTAGTCAAGGATTGATTTCTGTTGAAAGGTTACTCCCTTAAGGGACTATAATTGTTTTTTATAACTGTGGGAGACAACTTAGCTTTATCTTTTTTTGCTTTTATTTATCAGTTGAGGCTCTAGAATTTGAGGCTGATGAACTGCCTAATGAGGCTACAACCGCAGAAAAGGATACTGCCCTTCGTACGGCTATTTCCCAGCTTGCTGGTGATTTTACCAAAGAATCCATGTTATCTCTGCAGCGTTTTTTTAGGACAAGGCGTACATCTGTTGTCTCAACAGGTTCTCTGAAGCTTGACCAGGCTCTTGGAGTTGGGGGATTACCAAAGGTGATGCACTAGAAAAAGAACATTTACGTGGTGCGACATATTAGTGTAAACACACATGAAAAATGTTTGCACCTCTGTTGTAAAAGTTGGTGATTAATCGGGATTAATTGTCGATTAATCGTTAGATGGTGACTAATCGAGTCGATTATGTAAAAATCAGCTAAAAATCATTTTTTTAATTGGTCAATAATCGGTCTAATCGGTCCAAAATCGGTCTAATTGGTAAAAATTAGTTGAAGAATATAAAAAATAATTAAGAAATATAAAGGTAGAAAATTAAATTAAAAATTAGAAAAAACATAGTTCTCGTATATATAATTTCTATTGTAGAAGGCTAAAACACAAACTTTCTTAATTTTTTCCTTAGAAGTTAGATCTTGAAAATTTCATTTATTCTAACCATACAATATTTTTAAATATGTTTATATAAATATATGATTATTATATATGTAAAATTCAAAATAAAAAATTGTATATAAAATTAGTTATATAATAAAAATATTATTTAATTAATTCCGATCCAACTAATCCCTGGACGGGTGCCTCTACCGATCAACTCCGATTCCCGCTTTTTACAACATTGGTTTGCACGATCATTTCAATTTCAGTTTTGGTAGTAAACTTTCCTTATCCTAGCTAAATTCTGTAAGATTCTGAATTTCCAGTCAGGTGATAGTTTTGTTACTGAAGTTCCATTGTTGAGTTGATATGAGGTTATTCTGGTCTTCCGGTCCTTTTAAAGGTTTTGTCAGTATCCAATTTTACCACTAATCAGGTGATGTTATGCTATGTTTGATGGTCAATGGAACAAATGCTCTGAGCTAGACATACTGAAGGTATTTTAGGACTAGGGAACTGAAGTTATTTAGTACATTTGAAACAGAAACTAATCATTCTCGAAAGATCAATCTAGGAATAATATTCATGATAGTATTATTGAACTGATGTACCTCTTTCGGTCTTTCCTGTCTTAGCATTCTTTCTTTTTCTTCTGCAAATTGTGGCTGTAAATTTTCATCCTATCTTCGAGTCTCCCTATATTAAATTCACTGGAATCCTCCACTTTGTAGGGAAGGATGGTTGAAATATTTGGGCGAGAAGCATCAGGCAAGACAACACTGGCCCTTCATGTAATTAAGGAAGCTCAAAAGCTTGGAGGTATGTGTTATCAAATTTACTTTTCTATACAACGTTCTTGTTAATGTACTTACACCTCTTTCCTTGATTGAACATGGTTAATTTTTTTATCTCTTACTGCATGTGGTCCTCAAAATTCAGCAAACATACTGAATGAATATCTGAATTTGTAAGTCCTTTTTTATTGATTAGTACTGTCTAGTGACATGTTAAACAATCCTGCTTATCGTGTGTATATTCTTTGTACTGAATGCATGTGGGGTATATGTATGTCAAATGTGGAGTGCTTTCCTGGAGTTTTTAGTCCACGTAATGTACTGGCAGGAAATCTAATGGCTACAAATGTCTTTACAGAAATCGGACTATGACTAAGGTAGTTTTATCCTAGGCACTGAGCAAGGGTCTAAGATATGCATTCTCATATACAAAATAACGTTTTGTTTAGACAGTCCTACTTATTGCGTGTATTTTCTTTGTACTGAATGCATATGGGATTTATGTATTTGAAATGTGTAGTGCTTTATAGGTATTCTTAGCCCACCTAATGTACTGGCAGGATATCTGATGGCTAACAATTTTTTGTTAGTAGTTGAGTCCCTCCTGTAAAGTCAGCATATAACTAGGGTAGTTTTATCGTAGGCATTGAGTAAGGGTCTAATGATACCGCATATATACAAATATTCATGTATCCAAAATGATTATATAAGCAAGCATTCATGCCCACTTTTCATTATTGAATACTAAAGACCACAGAATTCAGGTTTTAATAATGGACGTTAGTCATTACAAATGTAAATTTCTAAGCTCTAAATCCATCAAGCCCTAGGTCTCTTATTCCTGGGCTATTCTGGTTTTTGAGATGCATGCTCACTGAAAAGTATGTTAATGCTTCTAAGTGAAATGTCAAGTGGAGTTGATCATTTGTCAACTCAACATCATTGCATTGTTTCTTCTGTGTCATGTCTGAATGCATAAAATGAGGTGAGGTGAACTGTAACTAGGTGGGCTTCTGTAACTGCTTCCATTGGACCTCATGAACTTCCCCCATTCACTCAGTTCGGTTTAAAATTCACCATCAGTACGTAATTTGAAGAAGATAATGAGGAAATTAGTGAAGCGTTTATAATTAGTATAATTTTCCTTGATCATGACATGCAGCTCCATTTTTTTCCAAATAAAAAGCAGTTAATGATTACTTTCGCACAGTAATCAGTAAAAAGTAAACAACCATGTAAATGAACTACAGGTATAGTCGGAATAAGTTATAACAATTTCTGTCTCCTTTTGACCTCCAATACTCTAGTCTCTTGTAAAAGGAGGTCTACTCTAAAGGTAAAAGTAAGGGATGCAAATTTCCATAGGGAAACATCACTTCTGGGATGATACTACTACTCATAGATGCATTACTATATTTTTCAGTGTGTAACCAGTAATTTTAAGTTTCTCTTCTCACAGGTTACTGTGCATACCTTGATGTGGAAAATGCATTGGACTCTTCACTTGCAGAGTCAATAGGTGTAAACACAGAAAATCTACTTATATCACAGCCAGATTCAGCTGAAAACTTGTTGAGTATTGTACATACACTGACAAAAAGTGGATCTGTGGATGTAGTCGTAGTAGACAGTGTAAGGGTTATTCTCTGGTTTTGTTATTAGTACACTTGTGAAAGCATACTTTGTCATTTGTCAATGTTTGCCATCATTATGCAACAAATTTTTTCACTGGATTATTTTATGTTTACTAACTTAATTTTTCAGCAAAGCGAGTTACAGTCTTACAGTTACATTTTTAAAATCTTGCGATATTGTGAGGCTGGGTACTTTTGGTGTTTTTATAGGGTAGTTTTGGACCTGTGGTGCATTATTGATACTGAAAATATTGGTATATCGATCCTTTCGTCAATTTTGCCTAATTTTGTCTAAAGTGTGACCTCTTTGTGACCTTTTGATTCAACATGCCATACCTGTTAAGTATCTCCAATAGTCTAATTTGCACTCTTGTTTTTTCTTTTCTAGTTTAATAAAATTTGTCATTAAATTTTCACATATTGAAAGTTTTTTATTGCCGATGCTATAATTGATATCACTGAGGCTTAGGTTGCCGAAAGAATTGTTTTGAGAACTTCTCTTTTGAAAACTTGACTTCTGATCTATAACAGCCGTCTTCAGTTTGTCGGTTTAAACTTTAAATTTATTACTTTGGCAGGTTGCTGCTCTTGTTCCCCAACGCGAAATTGATTGTATGATAGGTGAAAATCATGAAAACATACAATCACGGATAATGACCCAAGCACTACGGAAAATTCAATATTCATTATGCAACTCCAAAACTCTTATCATCTTTATTAATCAGGTTAGAATCTCTCAGAATGCTCATATCTATATTCGCTGTATCTCGAAACTACTTGCTAAGCTTTTCGTGTCTTCGCTAGGTGAGATCAGATTTAAGGTCAGGCAAAGGATTTGGATGTACTGATGAGATAACTTGTGGTGGGAATGCATTGCAATTTTATTCCACTATAAGGATGAAAATAAACAGAAAGAAATTGCTCACAAGCCAGGATGAGGTATGCTTTTTACAAATTTTGGCACTTCTATAGTTATCAAAGACCTTCAACTAAGCTAACTTATCTGATACTAAAACGCAGCAACATGTATGCAATGTAATTTGCGAATTTTAGATTATCTGTAGTTGCAACGAAAAGCCAACATCTCATTGCAACACGCTTTTTAATCCTTGTAAATACGACTAAGTTGTTAGAACTATGTATATATGATAATATGAAAATTGCATAAATTGCTATGATGTTCCAGGCTACTGGTTTAGCGATACGTGTCCAAGTGGTTAAAAACAAACTTGCACCTGCAATGAAAACAGCTGAGTTGGATATCCGGTTTGGAAGAGGCATTTGCCCTGAATCTGAGGTATTGGAAATGGCCTGTGAACAAGGAGTTATCTCGAAAGAAGGAAACAGCTATTTTATAGATGGAAATGTTTTGAACAGTAGAGTGGAAGCTGAAACTTATTTATCACAAAATGAGGAGGTTCTGAATGAAGTAATAAAAACCTTGAGGGATCAATTGTTCCAGATAGTGACATAAAAAATGAAGGATATAGTTTCGGACAAATGTTCTGTTACGAGGTCGTATCAGATTCAGAAGGCTTGATTTGTAAAACACATTCATGAATTAGTGACCGACATCAGTTATTATGGAGTGTCTGAGCAATGGTTGAGGATCTGTTGTCTTCTGTATCCATTTAAGGTGTTTATACCAAATGTAATAGAAGATATGTTATGGATGGATGAACAAGGAGATGAAAGACGGAACTTGCGTGCTCATTCATGTATGATGAGGGAAGTTTGTTTACAGTCTTAATGTAATTTGGGTTCATACCACTGTTGGTCACTGGGGGCACAATTATTTTATCTGGTAGAACTGTATCATATCATAGTTACAATTGTTGGTGAAACACATGGTGGATGTACCTAAGCAATTTTCATAATTCTTTTCTACTGTACATGTAATGTTTTTTAAATTGTTAATGAGTCTATCCTTTTAAAGTTCAATATTGTAGCGGCCTTGTGTGGAAAAAAAAAAAAAAAAGGACTAGTAAATGGTTAGAAATTAATATAACTAATGATTTTCTGGATGGCAACTGAAGTTTTCAGAGTACGGAAATTTGAATGTCGCGTTAATATATTCAGGTCTTTCAAGGAAAAGACATAATTTGCTACCCCGGAAAGCGAAATCAAATTGATGTAAATACAAGCATGAAAGTGAACAATTTATATAACAAACATTGGGCTTAAATCCTTGTCAAATCTATGATAGATCCAAAAATTCCGAAATTGTAATACAACCAAAACTTGGTTCAGAGAACAAAATGGAAAACGTTGAAATGTAACTTCAATGATTTGTCCTTTGCCATCTGGGTCCTGAGTCCTGACTCACTGTTTATGGACCTAGCAAGATTGAATCCGGATTTATGTACCTATTTACCTTTGAGCATATATGTCTTTGCTAAAACTTGAATCCTCAATTTTACGCGGGAAAAGTTTTGGGAGCTCTAGTATTTCCAATGCAAATCTCTTAGTTTATGAATTTAATTAAGCTTCACCGGGAAGTCTGAGGAATATTTTGAGAGAACAAGTAATCAAATGAATATACAGTAATACAGATCAGGAGTTTACAAAGAATGAATGCCCTACAGCTGTTATAAGTAGATCACAATGTTGTACTAAAGCCTGGTTCATAATTTCCATGATGTTACTATTTTCATAATTCATACTAGTACAACCCTCTTATCATATGATGAGTAGTCTTGGTCGGAAAAGTAATAATTAAACAATTAATCACAGAATAAATCGACCTAGAACAGGGAGCTATATTTGTTAATTACTCAAAAAGCTAAAGGAACACTTTGATAACAAATGGTTCGAGATATAAGGTTGTTCAATCTTTTTGTCTATGTAATGTGCCTGAAAGATGAGATGAGATTAGTGTAAAACAATGTCTAAATAAATATGAACTTTCTCCATATCTTTCAGAAATGAGTTTACCTCATATTCTTAGAGATTTATGCTGAGAAGTGGCACTTTTTCCTTTAATTCCTGCCAAGTCCCCATCCCATGAGGTCCAAGAAGATAGCATGGGCTTATAGAGTGAACTATGGACAGAAGAAAAATCTAGATGCCCGAGGCGTTGCCTTGGGGTGCTTGCAGACCTTATTTTTGCTTTGGCAGATTCCGTGGCAGCCATGTAAGTTGGAAAAATCGGAGAGTTTGGTAAAGAAGTGTCGTCCATAATGGAGAATTCTTGCTTATTTGCTCTGCAAAATGATCTTCGTGGGAGTGTAAAAGAAGAGTTTAATATCTCTATTGACTCCCCCTTGACTACATTTTTCAGTTTATGTTGTCTTCTTCCATTTGTAGCAATGTCAGTTGAGTTTGATTGTATGGTTTCCTTTAACTTCTGGGTTTGTTTGGCTGCACGTACTCTAACATCTTCGAGCTCTTCAAACCAGGGCTTCTTTCTGTCATCTTCCTTATTAGGGAATTCTCCGGAAACCACATTATTTGGTCTCTCCTGGAAAAGTAAAATAATCATCCTCTGAGATAAACATGGTTTTGATAAGAAATATTTAGCATTGCGATTGGATATAGCTGTTTAATTTAAAGAAACAGCTTCATCTTGTTACCCTATGGGAGTATGAGAATTTCTTCATTCGTTCTCTTTTTATGTTAGCATCTTTCTTTTGTAACCATGAGATTTCCATATCTTCTTTTGTAAACAAGCTGTAATCCCTGGTCTCGCTTCTTTTGCATTCCAGCTGAAAACAACCAACATACAAAGAATATCATCGGTATGTCCCAAAATTTTAAGCTAATAACATAGAGCATTATGGTAAGTAGAATCCTTGCCTTGTTGTCATTGTCTTTGTTCACCAAGATCTTTTTGGGGCTAAATGACTGCATTTCGTTTCCATGTGCACAACTTTCATCGGTGCCAGAGACACGAATTTGATGAACTTCTGGTTTTAAAATAAATTGCAGAGACTTCATGTGATTAATGATTTGTCGTCTAACATTCTGGCCTCGAATCACAGCTTGAAGCAGAACTACTCCCTTGAGTGCCTTCAGTGCTTTTCTTGCCTGCAATTTTAATTCCATAAAAAGGTAACATTAGTTGCTTACAAATATATTGTTTGCTTACAAATATATTGTCACAACTATCAGAATAACTTGAGAGTTGGTGAAGCTCACAAGATATGCTCGAAAAGAGGTTTGAATTTTAGTTGCAGCCAGGTTGCGAGTTGTCTTCCCAAAGTTACTAGGATTACTTGTCAACCGGACAACTTCAGCTGCAGCATGTGCAGCACTGACAGCAGCTTCAGCTGCCGCAGCTGTTGCAACAGCAACAACCATGGCGTGTTTTCTCTGCTCTTCATTTGCTTCATTTAGAGTTCTTTGTGGCACTGAAATTGCGGGAAATTGTTTGGTCTTATGCCTTCCGAATACCCATCCCCATCTCTTGGATTTCTGAAACATTACAACAATTACAATATGACTAAATGCTCAGTGATCATTGAAAAACTTATGATTATGCAGACCTACCTTGTCTTCCTTCCGTTTTCCCTCAGAAATAAAAAGTCTTTTCACTGCACAAAACCAACTCTTTTTCTTTCCCATCAAGAACTATAATCCAATATACAGCACAGTTGATTATGTATCTTCAAGGTCACCTTACTCCAAAACAAGAACAACAAATAAGCAACACGAAAAGAAGAAAGATCATACCAGCCACTTAAATAAATTTGTAATAATAATAATAATAATATCACTTGAAAAAATATCGTAAGTAATCTACTGCTAAAAAAGATCAAAGGCTATAAGAAGCATGAAAACAGACTGATCAACCATCTAATGAAATACTATCAGATGTTCATACAGTTAAATTATTTTGGCTCATCCTACCTAATCAAGATTCGTTTAGCTTACAATGAAGGTGAGAATTTAATGTCCACATGTATGTGATAAACAGAAACAAACTATTTCATAGCACCATATAATTATGACAGGGAATTAATATTTCCGTTCATGGAAACCATACATACCTTCAAATAGGCTCATATAGAACTAAAGAAGAAAAATGAAAGAACCCCGCCCTGTAAATTCAACAATTTTCTTATTACAGGGTTATGGGAACACCCTAAATCCATTAAAACTGCAAGAAAACATTGTTCCCAAAAGGCATGCTTTCTTCTTCTGGGATGCAAAGCACATTATTTGTACAATATATGAAAGATAAAAATGTGCACTGAAAAGGGGAAGAAAAATGAGCTAAATTTGATCATTAAGCATTTGGACTATGTATTAGAGAGTATGATGAATAGTAACTTTACAGTGACTTATGAGTAAGTCTCAGTCATCATCAAGGGGTCCTCTTTCTCATCCTCTTCCTACTATTTTCTAACTGTCATTTTCAGAACTACCACTGACCAGTTCAAATGTCTGGTTTATAGATTTACTGATACGACCTTCCGTAGAATAACAACTCGTCTCAATTTACAGCATTATAGCCTAGCGGATGCCACTCGTGTCTTGATAACAAGAGTTAAAGTGTTCGACGAATATTTAAATTTTTTGCAACTGGTCTCGACCATATAAGCTCATCTTGTGGATATTAATTATGCATCTGAGCTTATGCTTATCAAAAATTAAGATAGTAGACAAACACCCCTTGGTCTTAAAATAAGTGAAGACTCAAGTTTTTCACATTTTTAAACTAATCTTGTAAAAATATTTTATGCTTCTTAAACTATATATCAGAAATTCAAAAGGTTACTTATTTGGGGACTTGAGGGGTATTTGCTTATGTATTTTCTGTTTGATAAATCAAAATAATTTTACTGCCATTTGTGAACTGTCTAAGGTAGTGACAGTTGTTAGGAGTTAAATTATGACCAAGACATGACAATTAGGAAAGTGTGTTAAATTAGATGCTACTTGCAGAAAATTCTATTTGACAAATGGTGCATATCAGTTAAAAATTATGGAGAAAGTCAAAAATATATGCCAGGAAAATGTCAAATATAGTTAAATACAACACAGTAGATAGTGAAGATAAAACAGAGTTAAAGGTGAAGGGGAAAAAACTAATAAAAAGCTGGCAGTTATGATTTATTTGCAAGGAAATTAAGAAATGAAGACTGAAACTAATGGTGGGGACTGGAAGAAAGATTAGCTTTACCTCATTTTCATAAGCCCATGTGAACATCTGCTTCACTGCCTGTCCAAGTAGTACTTTATTATGTATCCCCCCACCCCAGCTGCAGAAAGAAGAGTCCTGATGGATATGTTTACTAAAAATTGATCCAAGAAGTGTACCTTCATGCAATATCAGGAATTGGTGTTTTATTATCTTGTCCCTTATTATTTTGCACCCTGGTCTGGAAGTTTTGGTAGTCATATATGATATAGGATCATGTTCGATTACAAACTAATATTACTGTAAATTCGATATAGATAAATTATTTGAGTGATTTCTGAAAACGGAAAAGAAGAAAATGAAATTTACACATTACAGACATCTATACATTACGTGCATCACATAAAACACCCGTTTGTATTTTTTTTGTCCCGAATATATATATATATTATGATCTTTAATGCATAAATAGAAACTAAAAATGGATAATATGTAAAGACAATAGTTTGACAGAGGTGTGGTCATAATTATACACCACCTTACAGAGAGACTAAGATAAAATAAGGACCTGAGGGTCTTTGGTCCCATACATTTGCAAGGAAGAAAGTTTAGTCTCAGAAAAACAAACAAATGAATAGATGATCTGTCTTCCTAGAAAGTAAGTGCAATAATGCATTGGTCCCGTTTGGCAAAC